>PVJA010005885.1:0-60799 GCA_004027025.1 Myocastor coypus
AGGCACTGTGTCACTCAGCAATATCCCTGACCCACTGCTTTTACTTTCATGAAAATGTACATTCATAGGGGCTGGGGAGATAGCTCCGAGGCACAAGTGCCTGCTGGGCAAGTGCAAGGTCGTGAGTTTGAACCCTGGTCCCACAAAAAAAAAAAAAAAAAAATGTACATTCATGTTAATAGGTAATGGATTATTTTAAAATAAGTTAATATTTTAGCGATGAGACATTTTAAGGACATATTTTAAAGAAAATATACATATAATTCTATTACCTTCTAAACTCAGAATCAGCCAGCAATTCTTCCACAATAGTCCTTTTCCTTTGCTTCTTAGGAATTCGTGAATGGTAGAAATCAGCTGGATTGTCAACAATAGTGCCAATCTATGAATAATTAATTGAAATTAAGTCATGTGATACTTGAATGCAACATTATTTCTGTATAGCTCTAGTAAACTTTATTTACAGAAAGGAATGGAAAACACACACATTATACCAGTATTAAAATTAGTCTTACCCTTTTTTATTTATTTTTTATTTTTTCTTGTTTCAGAACTTTATTTATTTTTATGGCTGGCTCAGCCTGCCCTGAGGGCAGGCCTGGCGCAGCATGTGGTGCTGGGGATCGAACCGTGGTCCCTGCAGCCGCCCAACCTTTCTCAAGCAGGCACTTTAGACCACTAAGCCATCCTGCCAGGCCCAGTCTTACCCTTTTTTAAAGTATAAAGAAATTACTTAGTGCATTGGTGGTACTAATGATTTCATTATTTTATAGTAGATCCCAAATTTCTTTTTCATAATTTAGTACAAAACAGTATAAATTCATGATAAACAGTGAAACTAAAAAGAACAGCTGATGTAGACCTTTTTTTGTGTTACAATCCAAATGAAATAAGTATATATAAGTTCCACTATATATTTATTTGATCTCATAGGTGTCCTAAATACTGCCTGCTTAGAATTTATTTTATCATGGCTCCACATTTGTTCCATTTCAACAACTAAAATCTAGTCTCTACCAACAGGGAACTGCAGTCTTAAGGAAGACAGAAATAGGATACTTAAAATTAAGTTCTAATATAATACATACTACACAAAAAAACACTATGTCAATCTTACTTAAAGGGATAAAAAGACTTGATAGATCACGTTTTAGCTGGGATTTGTACAGGTGAAATTCCAAGCAAACAAGAGAAAGCCAAGCACATGCAAAGTGAAAAAATGCTGGCATATGCATGTTCTGAGAAAGTAAGCTTAAGAGAGCTGTGTGACAAATGAAGATTTTGTACTGTTTTTCTTATTGCTGTTGTTTTTGTATTTTATTTATTTATTTATTTATTTATTTATTTATTTATTTTTTGCAACAGGGTCTTGACTACGCAGTTCGGGGACTCATAGTAATCCTCCTGCTTTTAGCCTCCCCAGTGCTGGGATTACAGGCATGCACTATCATACCCAGACTCAGTTGCCAGCTCAGTGTGCCCAGGGGCAGCATGTTGGACCAAGTATCAAACTCTGGTCCCTGTACTTGCCTAAGCAGGTGCTTGGGCTACTGAGCTATCTCTCTAGCCCTGGATGAAGATTTTGAAGGCCAACTTAAGAGGCACTGCTACCTTATAGGTCATAAATAAATTTTTGAAGTTTCTCAGCAGAGACAATGTATAAAAAAAGAGTATGTAGCTGGCTACAATATGGGAGATAGCTCAGAAGGAAAAGCAAACTCAGACTAGTAAAGACTGACGAAAAAGGTCATAAAAAATAAAAATAAATAACTTTTTTAAAAAGGTTAAGAATGAAACTTGGAGGATTAACCTAATCGATTTTCACCTGAAAATACCACAAAATAATCTTCAGAATTTTCTCAGGGAGGTCCTTCTGCCTTGAAAAGAGAAAGGGACTAATACCAACAACTCCATGTTTCCCCCTCCACACACATGGATAGTTGCTCTGACTTGCCCTATACTGTTTTACAGTACTAAGAAATGAACTCAGCCTCAATGCGCGCTCGGCAAGCATTCTAATATCAAGTTACTATGCATATACTTATACATTCATACAATGACTCAGTTTTATTGAATTCTAGAAAGCTGGCCTGGAAACAGTCACAGTATGATTTTAAAGGTACCTATTAAAAGCCAGGGGCTGTTTGAACTGTTTTCATTATTACATAGCCTAAGTAGATATGGTCCATATGTTTGGTGTGCACAATTTAAGTATTTACCTATTTTAAAAATGAACAGTTGTATCAATTACTTTCCAAACTACAATACATAGAACATCTCTACTATTTTGTTCACATCATACCTGGAAGTACTTAGGGAAGCCATCTCGGTCATTTTTCTTATAAAACCTTTTTGGGTCCATACTTGCTCTCATCTTCAGAGCTTTGAGATCATTTTTAAGTTCATCGGTCAATTCTGGAGCTTTCATACCAAACCAGCCATCACCTGCAGTTTTTTGTCGCTCTTTCTGAAATTGAGATTTCAAAAATAAATATTTTAACTTTAATATTACCTAACTTAATTTCCCCAAAATTATACATACAGAAAAACTTAGGAAATGAAAGCAAAGTTACTTTATAGAAAAAAGCATTTAATTCTAGACTCTTCAGAAAATTACAAAAAGTGATTGCTCTGGTTAGACATAGATTTATTAGCTACATAAGTGAAAATGCCTTAAAAATTTATTATGGATAAAAAAGTATTGTGAACCCAGTGTGGCAGCACATGCCTGTAATCACACCACTTGGGAAGCTGAGGTAGAAGCACCATAGTGATGTCAAGGCCAGCCTGGGTACACAGAGAGACCTTGTCTCAAAAAACCAAACCAAAACAAAATAAAATCTATTTTGTATCAGTTAAGTAGCTGATGACTTGCTGGAAGATTAACATATTTTTCATTTGTATTGTCTAAAATTGTCTATATTAGAGATATAACAGAATTTTTACTTATGGAGTTTATACATAAATATTAACATACTAGTTATCTAGGTGGAAACTAAGACTCAGAAATACAGTCCAAGAAATTTGTAATATTCAGGCCAGTATTAGGGACATGATTATGGCATCATCAATTTTCCTCCAAGTTCCTTGATAATTTTATACTTGTCAGCTGAAATGTCAAATGAAAGCAATCCCTTTTTTACTAAAATCTCCCATTTAGCAGACAAAAAAAGACCAGTGTTTTTAGTTGGCTACATTAAGCTTACAACAGAACCTCAGAGCTCCTATCACTTAGTACACAGAATTTAAATCAGAAGATATTTGTGAACCTACATGCTGGCTATCACTGTTTTAAAGGTTTTAAAAAAAAAAGGTTGTATTTGTATGCATCATTATAATGACAAATATGTGGTAATTCTTACTAAATATTATATTATAGCCTTTAGCTATCTATAATTTTATTTGGAACCATATATAAATCCATATCTATCTTGTACAACTCTGCTATATGATCTGAAAATGTAAAGCCAAGTACCTGTATCATTATAAATAATAGAAGTCACTGTACTTACCCTTCGTTTTTTCTGAAGTTGACGCTTTGATTCACTATATGGTAGGACAGAATAATTTTTTTCAAAATCGGGTGTAATAACAGCTTTCTGTAGGAGCTATAAAAATATAAAACTGATTATGTAGTTCTTTTAGCATTTTAAATGAGTTTTTATATTTTCTATAGTCAAATCTGCTAATTTAAATGAGCTTTTCATTTCTTACTTGGCTGAGATGATTCTCATACCACTGAGTGATTAAAAATGAACCTTGATAGTATCTGCCTCATGGCAAGACCCAAGTAAGACTGCTTATTTTTTCTCATATTTGTTCATAGACAGAAAGCTTAAGCATTATGTTGGCAATGCCACTTGGTATTACTCATTCATAAATTAAGATTCACTGAATTCAGATTCAGACTTAGTACTTTTGGATAGTACAGTAGCAGTACAGGCTTTCTTATCAGAGTTAAACATTTACATAACAAGTGACAAAGCTTGCTGTGTGTCAAATCCCATAATAGGCTCAACTGGGAGCACCTAATAATTAGAGATACTTCTTATAGATTGTTAAGGAAGGGGAAAATACTACTGGCATCTCATGGATAGAAGTCAGCAATGCTACTATCTTACATTGTACAGGCCACCCTCCCACAAAGAATTATACAATAAAAAATACCAGTTGGGGCTAAAATTGAGAAATCCTACTTAATGAATCAGACATACACTAGGTGGCAGAGAAGCATAAAAGAGGTTGGAGGAAGAACTGAGGTCACAATGTTTCCCAAGACACTGGATTAGGAAAAGAGTAAGATATATTCAGGGAATTACAATAGTAATTACAATGGACAACTGCAGTTAGCAATATACAGGTACCTTAAAGGCTCTTAAGATGTAGGGTAAAGGACATAAGCAGGAGATACCAGATTTGTTTTAAAAACTGAATCTCAAGGCCAAGAATCTAACTCTGAGGTACAGCACCTATCTGGCAAGCATGAAGTTGTGAGTTCAATTCCTGGTCCTAAAACAAACAGCAACAAAAATCTAAAGAAATAAAAACTGAAATTACACACACACACACACAAAAAAAAAAAAAAAAAAAAAAAAAAAAAAAAAAAAAAAAAAAAAAAAAAAAAAAAAAAAAAAAAAAAAAAAAAAAAAAAAAAAAAAAAAAAAAAAAAAAAAAAAAAAAAAAAAAAAGAAAGAAAGAAAAAAAGGAAATCCAGATGAAGGACAGCTTAAAGAACAAATGAAGTGGAAGTAAAAACAGTAAGAGTAAACAGTAGTGTACATGAGAAATAAAGGTCTTTGTAAACCAAAGACTGGCTTAAAAGCTCAGCCATAGAGCACCTGCCTAGAATGCACTGAAGCCCTGTGTTCAATCCCACCACTAAAAAAAAAAATAAAGCCCAAAAAAACAAGAGGGGAAAAGGCATCATTTTCAAGGATTAGAAATTCAATGTAAAAAAAAAGAGGGAGAAAGAAAAGATTGTTCCAGCTAGGAAGAGAACAAAAAATTAAAGTCAAGTGCCCATGCACATTAAAATGAGCAGCACCTGGATTCAAATGGTAAAAAAGCCAGGAAGGTTAAAACACAGATTTGGAAGAAAGCAGTACAAGATGTTATGTAAAGCTAAAGTTTAGGTAAAATTATCCTAATAATTCCTCCCAAAATTTTATATATAATTTTATGTGTATAAGAACACTGCATATTTTTGCAGGTGAGAGTACTTATAGCTTTCAGATTCTCAACAGGATCTGTAACAGTTAAAAACTAAAGGGTGGAAAAAGAGAACCACTGGGATCATAACTGTTGGTTACAAGAAGAAAAATACTAACCTAAAATTATTTTAACTTTTTTTATTTTTTAAAAGAGCACAAGTTAGAATTAAACACTATGTATTACAACAAATGACATGAAATTCATATTAATTTGTTAAGTGAAATTCTGTATCACTTGTAATTGTTTTAATTCTAAAATAAATTTTCAAATAACACTTGTTATAAATAGCTCTATATTAATAATTATTCTAGCAACATTTAAAAAAAAGCATTTTAGCTACTTTGGTTTTACCATACAAAATTCACTCTTGCTGGGGAGATAACTCAGTGGTGTAAGTACATAAGTGCCTACCTAGCAAGTGCAAGATCCTGGGTTTGAAACCACTACCAAAAAAAAAAAAAAAAAAAAGAAAATTTATTCTCCAAAGAATTAACATTTCTAGAAACGACACATCGACACATCTAGAAAACATATACGGCATGTAACTTACCTCATTTTTCTTTTTCTCCTTGATCTGTGTTTGTGTTTTCTTTTTAGACTGAAGTTTTTCTGCGTTAAAATTAATATATACACCACCCAATTCTTTAATACTCAGACCAGGGTCTATACTGCTACTTGTCAACTTTAGTCTGAAAGAGAAATAAACACTTACAGATCAACTAATTAACAGCCAGATGTGAAGCATGCCTATAATCCCAGCGGCTTAGTGGCTGAAGTTAAAAAGATTGCCCCAAAGCAGTCTGAGCTAGACAGTGAGTTCAAGGCCAGCCCCAAGTACATACGAACACTGTCAAAATACAAAATTAAAAAAATCAGGAAAAAGGAAACCAAGTTGCATTTTTAAAAATCATTTGTTCTTTCTACTGGTAAATGGTGGGAAACCTATGGCATATGTGCCACATAGGACTGTTCGTGTAACTGACAGTTCTAAACATTTCACCGTCACTGCCTTATACTGTCAATAACCAAAACCAAACCAAAATAAAGCAAGAAACCTGCTAAGTATGCATCCTAAATCTAGTATATTCATTAAAAAGAAATGCTAGCATGAATGTTTTGGGGAAATATATCAAAACTTATTTGTCAGATTTTCTTAAACAATGCTGATGATAAAAACAGGTTCTTCTACTCTGAACTTCCAAGTTACTCAAACTTAGTCTCCTGGGTGACTGAGCACATCCACTGGTGTCTCCAAGCTGGTGAACCTTAAATGGCAGGGGGATTCCCTCTCACAGAAGTTTTAAAAAGATAAACTGGGCTCAGGAGGCTGAGGCAAGACAACACAAAGTTCAAGGTCAACCTGGAAAACTAAGTTAGACCCTGTCTTGATTTGATGGTTTTTTTTTTAAGGATTGAGGCATGATGCATAGACAAGCTTAGGCAACTGCAGGAACTGCGGTTCGATCCCTGGTACCACATGCTGTGCCAGCCCCACCCCCAGGGTAGGGGCCATAACATAAGTAAATAAATAAAGTTTATTTAAAAAAAAAAAAAAAAGGATTAAGGCATGTGTGAGGCTCTAGATTCAGTCTCTGCCTTGGGTGGGCAGGTAATGGTGCACAAATGACATTTTAAACCTACCAGATCTGAATCTTTTGTACCTAGTGTGGGGTTCAGCAGTTCATATGAGAATTTCTACTTTTACATGATGGAAGCATCAGATTTATAAGCAAGTATACTTGAACTTAAAGAATTGCTTTCTTCCTTGACTATTCACATAAACTGAGTAGAAGTTTAATGCACAATCAACTTCTTTGGCAAAGTGAAATTACTCTGTTCCAGTGCCTAGGGATTCTTAGCTCTAACAGTGGTTCTCAACCTTTCTAATGCCATGATCCCGCAATACAGTTCCTCATGTTGCAGTGACCCCAAACCAAAAAATAATTTTGATGGCTACTTCAAAACTGTAATTCCAAATAAATAACGTTTTGCAATGGCTTTAGGTGACCCCTGCCAGGGTCGTGCCCCACAGGTTGAGAACCACTGCACTGGAACATGAAGAGTGTGGCTTGCAAAAAGTATGTCTCAGCCTAGCCTTGCAATTTGATTGCTTTCACCAGTTTAAAACAAAGCCTGGGCATCTGTTAACATAGAGCCTTGCATAGGAACAGAGACACAGAAGAAATGGACCCAAACATTAGTTCCTGTTCAATGGATGCCTGTTGAGATCACAGAGAATTATTTTTCTACATTTTTCAAATTCTCTGTAATTATCATTGATGAAAACACAGACTGTTTTCATCTCCTTTTTTATAGATTGCTCTTAACAATCACACAGGAAAATCTTAACATGATTTCCAATATATTACCAAAAGAAATACTTTTGGCTGTAACTCTTGGGAAAAATAGTCAAAGGAACAAAGATGAAGAAAATGCTAGATGAGCTGGTCCATGTTGAACCTAACAGCAATTTTCTCATTTTCCATGTGATTTCATATTTTTATGGTAAATTAACCACTTGACATACACATCAAAGATATATTTTTGAGGGTGAGCATATATAGCCCAATGGTAGGGAATGTTTAGCATGTACAAAACCGAGTTTTTACCTCCAAATTTACTTTTAAAAAGAAAGGTAAAACTTACAGTTTAGATTTTGTGTTATTTAGTAAGTCATCTTCATCACTATACTCATCTTTGATATTTTTGTCACTATCTGATGGCTCGTCTTCACTGTCTCCATGTTCTTCGTCTTTTTCTTCCTCAGTGGTAGTAACCTCACTTGCCTTATCATCCAAATAAAAATTTTTAACATTTAATCCAGGAGTTGTGTCAATTACAAAGAGCGAGCTATCATGAGATGTATTTTTTGAGTTTTCACATGATTCCTTTTGAGTACTATTTTCAACAAAACACACAGTGTCCTCTTCGCTTTCACTGCTTTCAGACTGCAGGCTTTCTTCACTGCTGAGAGCTAGTAAGATAGAATTATCTGTATCCAGAGACTGGCTGAGCTCAGACTTGTTTAATCTGGTATCACGTTCAAGATCTGTACTTTCACTATTGTTTTTCTGACTGACAGCTTTACTTGTGGACTCTACACCATCACCAACATGACCAGTGAACTTTGTCAAGTCATTTATTTTTGCAGAGCTCTCTCTCTCTTCATTCCATCTGTTCACTTCTACAACTGCAACTGTTTGAGCTAATGATTTCATTACAGCCTCACAGTTCAGAGTTGAGGGCTCTGATGTGGCTTTACTATTCTGAGTTGTATGTTTTTGAGAGACTAACTGCTGAAGGCTAGTGTCCTGGAGTTGAGAAATACAATTCAACTGAGAATTTTTATCATTTTCTGTTCTCTCACCTACTACTCTGTTTTCCTCTTCATCAAAATTTTGTCTGGCATATGAATCCTCTGAATTCACAGAAATATCCATGATTATCTTTTTATTTTCTGGTACAGTCTTGGTACATTTATTATCAGCTTGTGCCTGCAATTTCCTTGGCATAATTCTAGTTCTCTTATGTGTAATTCCAGACAATGAAATGTCAGAGCATGATGATTCAGCATCTGATACTGCATCTGCATCTGCATCTGCATCTGCATCTGCATCTGCATCTGATTCTTGGCCTTGATCTGTTAGAGTTTTAGCCTTACTTCTGGTTCTTGTCATTTCTGGGGAAGGCACAATTCTAGAAACACCTGAAGCATGAGATTCTGCTTCAGAGACAATTTCTTCAGCAACAGACTCATTTACTTCGGTTATTTTATGCTTTTTTCTTACAGTAGACACTGGTGTGGGTGCAATTATGATCTGCCTTCTTCTAGTTATTCTTAGAATAGGCTCCTGGATCTCACACGCTGAAGAACAACTTGACTCTGTTTCAGAGAACTCTCCATCAGTAGATGGCTCTATTATCTCTGCTAATGAACCTTCTATATTCCTGTTCTTCCTTTTTGTGGCTTTAGGGGTTGAATAGACTGGTCTTGGTTTTCCAGTAGTCTGTGATTCAACTGTACTCTGGTTATCAGGTCTAAGTTCCTTTTTGCTTTCTGGATGCGCCTGAATTCCAGCAGCAGCAGGACTCTAGAAACCAAAGAAAACACTAAATGAGGTAGGACTATGACAAGGTCAAAACAAATGAGGCACTCATCGCTGTAGCACAGTATTAGAGAACTTTTACAACACAACATAAAAACTATAAGCAGAACCTCTAGGGAAAAAAAGCCATGATTTACAAAAACAACAAAATATTCTGATGCATAAAGGGGTGACAACGAGGAGGTAAATATTAATTTTGAGCAAAGATGTGGTTAGAAATACACCGATGGGCTCAGTCTCCACATGGTCTTTACATATCTGAGGGGGAAAAAACCCCTGCTACTTTCCCTCGGTTTTTTAATCCGAAGAACGTAGCAGCGGTCGGGAGCCACCCGGCAGTGTCATCACAGTCCACTCCATGCTGACGGAAGTTGAGGCTGGGTCACCTGCAGCATTCCCGCGTGGTAAAGACGCCCCACTATCTGAGGCTTACACACGGCGGCCGCAACATTCCTCGGTAAGTCTGGCGTTACACTAAGACTTTAAAAAAAAAAAAAAGGCTTGTACTGTGCATCTGCATTAAGGAGCTGAACAACCCAAGGCAAGCCACCTAACCTCTCCTCCACACTACGAAATGCTTTTAACGCTTCCACCACGAGTATGGCGCAGGACCTGTTATACTGCAGCGTGTGGCAAGCTCTGCCCTCTTACCCGTCTTCCACCGGACCGCTGTGCCACCCCACGTGCCTAGAAAGCTACCAAGAGAAACCGGGGATATTTACGATCTCTTACCCTCTGCTGGCTGCTGGCGGTCGACGTGATTTGTATTCTAGCCCGAGAACACGCAGACCTGGTAACTACCATTTTCACAGCCTTCCACCTCACGGAAACTACAACGGCTTCCGTAGTCCCTGCGCACCAGAAATGCGTCAGAGAAGTGTCGTGTTTATCCTAAACCTCGCGAGAATATGGTTCCGCTTTGTTCTGCGCACTGACCTCCTTCGGCATTGACGCTTCTGGGTTTATCCTTTCCTTCAGGGCTTCAGTAGGAAAATGTCCGTTGCTAGGAGACCGTAATAGACTCAGAAACGCCACACTTACAGAGAAGATTTTGTCTTTATTTTACCTGAACAAAGTGGAAAATAATATTTATCTCACTTTTTATCTTCGGTAATCGTAACTGTTTTGATCTTAGCCATGAGCGGAGACTTCTGCATTATTTGTAAAAAAAAATAAAATAAATAAATAAATTAAAAAGCATCATGTAGTATTATTATCTTTTTTTTTTTTTTTTTTTTGGCGAGACTGGGGTTTGAACTCATGACCTGGCACTTGCCAAGCAGGCACTTGTGCCACGGAGCTATGTCCCGAGCCCTTTATTCGTGTGTTATTAAGTACAAATGTTAAGTACAAATAACACTTACCGGCTTGTTTTGGGTAAAGGAAGATCAGTTAAATATCCCCAGGATTTGACGACTAGTAGGAAGCTAGAAAATCTAAACATCAGATGAAAAATCAGAATTGGAAATAAGTTGGAAAGAAATTTCAGTTATTGCTGTAGAGGACAGCAATAACTTTTTTTTTTTTTTTAAATCGGAACATGGAAAAGGAAGGGAATGAACAGAATTATGAGGAGTTTTTGTATTATTTTGTTTTTAAATGAGTGGAGAACTAGAATGAGAAGATGCAAAATGGCTGAGGAAGCAAATAAATGGAAATTGTTGCTGGAATCGAGAAAAGTGTGCCCTACCAAATCTGGTACCCATTTCTTTGTGACAGAAAATTAATATTAAAGCCACAACATGTATATTTTGGTAGATATACTACCTCACAACTAAAAGTAGTTCCTTTCAGTTTTCCTTGAAGCAGAATGTGTGTAGTTTCAATTAATCTTGTATGTATCAATTAATCTTTCAGTTGTTTTGGGACATATATTTAAAAGAGAGGAGATGCCCGCAACTTCCTAAATTTATTTTTCTTTGTAGAGAATTATGTATGCTGGTTTTCAGGCAGCAGTTTTGCATCATGAAGATTCAGGCTATGCTTTAGGGGTAGCCTAACTGGAAAAGATCGTAGTGACTTAGGCAGTATCAGCCCTCAACAAACTGCTTTCACATTTCTTTCATCTGAAACACTTTGTTTTGTTTTGGTTTGGGTTTGGGTTTGGTTTTTTGAGACAGTCTCACTGTATATTCTAGGTCGTTTTTGAACTCACTGAGTAACCCAGATAGGGCTCCAATTGCAGTGCTTCTTCTGTACCTCAGCCTCTCTAGTGCTGGGATCACAGCATGAGGCACCACTTCCCGCTTGAAACACCCTTTAAAAACTTTATATATATATATATTAGAAACTACAGCATTAGCAGGGCGTGGTGGCACACAGGGTTACAATCCCAGCACTTGGGAGGCTGAGGCAGGGGGATCGGTACGAGTTCGAGACCAGACTGGGCTACCAAAATGAGCTCAAGGCCAGCCTGAACTGCATAGCGAGATCCTGTCTCAAAAAGACAAAACAAAACAAAACAAAACAAAACAACAACAACAACAACAAAAAAAAAAACCAAAAAACAAAACAAAACAAAACAAAAAAAACTACAGCATTTGAAAAATCAAGATGATAGGAATTAAACAATGCTTTTATATTACATATTATTGTCTCCAAAGTAGCTGTTCAGATTACCAGATACAAGCATGTAAAATTGGTCAGAAATTTAAGCATTAACTGTTCCTTTCAATAAACCAATAGAAATTAGTAATACAATTCTTAATGACTATATATATATATATATATATATATATATATATATATATATATTTCCCTCATTCTGGTTGTTCTTTCCTTTTGAGCAATTTCTTTCCTTTCACAATATCTACTGTATCAGATTTTATTATTTCATTTTCTTACATTATGGAGACAATATGACATTTACCCACATGGGTCTGACTTCACTTATGAATGTGGTCTCTAGTTGCATCCATTTACCTATAAAAGCTTCAGGTTGATCATTCTTTTTTAAAAAAATTTATTTTACATTAAAGTGTAAAAATGAAAACAAAAGCAAAAATAAATAGCAAGAACATAGACAGGAACATTAATATAAAACAATACATATGGTACATATCAAAATAAGAATAGCAAATTAACAATAGTTGTTGCATCATATATTTTTATCATCAAATCTTCTTATCTTGTAAAGCAATCATTTATTTGAGAGTATAGCAGTAATTGAAGTTACATTAGAAGCAGGACAAATCTAAAAGACAAGAATGACAGGTATTCTAAGCATACTTTTAGTGTTACCCATTGCTATCTTCAGTGTGAGAAATATTGTGGTGGTTCTTAGGCATGCATTTGAGTTATTTCCAAGATTTAACTATTGTAAACTATGTTTCTATAAACATGGGTGCACATATATTGCTGTGGCATACCCAGAAGGGGAACAGGTCGGTCAAATGGTCGTTTTCTGAGGAACGTCCACAATGATTTCTGCAGTGGTTGTACCAGTGGTCTACACTCCCGCCAACAGTGAGGAAGGGTTCTTTTTCCCCTAAAGCCCCTCGAGCATTTATTACTGGTCTATTTACTTACTTGTGTCAGAATAACTGAATTTAAAAAGAGATGAAGGAGTTAACCACAGAAGAATCCACTTTCCTTCGAGGCAAGAATCTTCTGAATTGAATTTATGTGAATGCAAAGACTCTCAAGAAGACAGAAGAAAACAGGAGGATATATTGGGGTAGACAACCTTAATCTCCTATAAGGTGACATATCAAAATAATGGAAAAGGCTTAGATTGATTCTCCTGGAAAATGTGGTAAGGTGACAAAGAGAGAGAGGCAAGTAGTAGACTGTAAGAAGATGAACAGAAAACAGATTAGATAAAAAGTGTAAAGGAAGGAAAGTGAACTAATAAAAGGTGAGTAGTGGACACCAAAGCAGCACTGAACATCATCAATCATAACAGTAACATGGATACTATTTCAAGGTTCTTGTGTGCACTCATTTCATCTCTGCAACTTGAGCTTGAACAAATGCATGAAACGTGAGATGAAGATAATGGTGGGTGTAGGATTATAGGAGAAGACTGAGTTGCCTTACCAATAGGTCTGCTGACCATTGGTGAAAACACATTCTGGTTTTGCATTATATGGGGCTAGCATGTCTGCCTGGTTCTCTTTCTAATCCAGTGATGGTGAACCTTTCAGAGCTTGTACGGCTTTCTGTGGCATGTGTGCCCTAGGTTCCCCACCACTAGTCTATCCTCTTCTTTACTCTAAGTGGATTTTGAACAAATAATTGTAACAAAATTTAGAGTAGATGCAGAGTAAAAACATAGTACTATTACTATATATATATATATATATAATAAAAGACAATAAAAGAATACCATATTACTATCAGGTAGGAAGGGAAACTCCCCCTAGGCAGTCTTTACTAATTAAATCTTTTAACTAGTTTTACTAAATTTTACTTAATTAAATAAAAAAATTAAGTAAAATTATTTTACTAATTGAGTCTTAAATTGAAGGGTCAAATCACTCTCTGGACTTTTAGAAATTAACAGAAAAATGAGGATCTTAGTGCATAAACCTTCTAAAAATATCCATGTTGAATCAGGGCCATTATAGCTTAGTGGTTTTTACTTCAGCTGGAACCTATCAACTTGTGTCATATAAAAGGAACTAAATTTAATTCTTCATGTGGGGCAGTATATGCTATAAGTACAAAAAAAGTGGAAGAAGCACAAATACAATCCATTCTCTCTCTCTCTCTCTCTCTCTCTCTCTCTCTCTCTCTCTCTCTCTCTCTCTCTCTGAGTGTGTATGTGTGTGTGTGTGTGTGTGTGTGTTTTTCAGACAGGGTCTTGCTATATAGTTCAGGCTGGCCTTGAGCTCACTAACTGTAGCCCAGGTCGGTCTCGAACTTACACTGATTCTCCTGCCTCAGCTTCCTACAATCCCTTCCTTTTTTTTTAATGACTGGTTCAGCCTGCTCTGGGGCTGGGGCTGGCGCAGCATGTGGTACCAGGGATAGTCCCTGTGGTTGCCTAAGCTTTCCTAAGCAGGCGCTTTAGACCACTGAACCATCTTGCTGGCCCCAATCCATTCTTTAAAAAACAAAACAAAACCCTAAATAATTCAAATAAGACATTTCATCTCCCCCATATCCTATAATTAAAAAAGTAGATCTGAGCCAGACATGGTGGCACACACCTGTAATCTCAGCACTTGGGAGGCTGAAGCGGGAGGATCATTGTAAATTCAAGACAAGCCTGGGCTACAAAGAGAGCTCAAGGTGAGGTTGAACTGCATAGTAAGATAGTCTAAAAAAAAAAAAAAAAGTAAACCTGTGTTCTGATACTCACATTTGCTTTTTTACCATGACAATTTACAAAGTGCCCCATGATGTACCTCATTAGGGTGATGGATAATAATTAAGTCATAATGAACAGAGGTGTGTCATCTTGCCTTAATATACTTATATTCTTTAGGGAAGGCGGTGACTAAGGTCTTTAGAGCCATCATGCTGTTTGATTTCTTCTAACACTTATTCAAACCAAAAGGATCTCACTCAAGTTGAACTGGTCCTTATCAGCCTGTTTGCTGTCTCAACCATAAAACCACTTGTTGGCAGCAAACTTTTTAAGTCTTCATTCTGGCTTTTAGGTAGAATGCCCTCATTGCTGGGACAAAATAACCTGACACCCAAAATCAGGGAAGGAAATGTCCATTTAACTCACAGTTAGTTGAAGTTTCAGTCCATACTGAACTAGCTCCAAGGCAGAGTGGCACATGGAAGATGGCAGCAGTCCATGGCTGTGATAAACAGCAAAGGGCTAAGGGTAGAGCAGTAGCAGAGGCACAGGGAACAAGCTTCTCTCCCTTATGCTGCATCCAGGCTATCTGGCCCAGGGTGGAAGTAGCACCCACGCCCATATCCTAACAGCACTCACACCTATAATATCAGCATAGGATCATGAAGTAATCCCGACTTCTATTAGGTCTACCCCATGCCTACATGATTCCTTGGGTGGGGGACACCTAGATACAAAACAGTCATCATACATGTCCAGATTTTTATTGGATCTATAAATGCTCAGAGACGCATTTTTACCACCTCTTCAAACTAGAATATAAATGTAAATTTCACCTCCACCTGCTAGCCCACTGCTCAGACCCTTGAATTTATTGAAACATCTTTGATCATACTGAACTTTAGAAGTCTGAGGATTGGCCACCCAAAAGTGACTTTATCGATAGCTTGATTTTCATTTCTCCAAGTTATGACCTCCTACCAGGAGCTGCCCTTGGAAAATTCCCGTTTTGTCTTCCCATCTTGTTTTTCCACAAAGGTTTTGATCCTAGTCATCTCCCTGGACTTTGGGTCATTTATGTTTTATGTTTCTCCTTTTCTCATTGAGCTTTTATTTCTACTTGGGCATACAGTTTCATAAGCCTGATTAGTAAAATATCAGCTTCAGTTTTGCAAAATTTTCATTTATGTGTACTGTCTGAATTCCTCTTTCATCAGCACCTAGATGTTTGTCTCATGGAATTGCACAACATTTTGTATTTTTCTAAGTGGAAATGCAAGGAGAAATTTCCCACTCTTGTTTCTTCGTGGTCATCTTTTAACTAGAATGCATGATAGGTGTCGGAGAAGGTGCTCCCCAAGAAATGTTCTTATTAATCTTGAACCACAAGGCTCGCTTGGATATTTCTGCACCTCTCAATCTGAGCAACTCCATTTTTAGCTCCAGATTTGAAAACCACCATATTGAGATGGTGTGTATTAGATTCAGGTAGCAGGAGCCATTTCTTCAACTGCTTGAAATGGCCTGGCTGTGGCAAGTGATAACACAGATTTGTCCAAAGCTACAAGTGTATGTTATTCTGTTAATAGCATGTGGTGTCTGCATGTTTATATCATCCCTACTGAGCAATCACATCGTATTTACTTTTTCCTCTGGAAACTAACTAAATAGTACAGTTTTGGGGTCCCATATCCAGTGGATACTGAGCCATGGGGATCTCTATCTCTGGAAAAGCACCTCCAACACCAAAATCCTAACAACTGAGATGCAGTGTTTCTACTATCTATATGAGTTAAGTCCTGTGGGAGACCTGTGAGGTCTGCCATGATTTCTAAGATTGTGTTTTTTATTTAATGTCAAGTTGGTCATGAGATAGCCAAGTAGTTACAGGTAAAAAGCTGATGAGCACTACTATCTTCTGTTCTCTATATACTCAGCCTCACCTGTAAGATGGCCCCCAGTCATACCATCTCTTGGCCTTCAAACTCCTGAAAGCAGGTTGTTCTTAGTGACTTACAATGAAAACAGATGACAGAAATGATGGGTGTTACTTCCAAGGTGAGGTTTTTTAAATGTTATTTTCCATCTTGTTTCAAATCACTCATCTGAGGACATTGCATGTTGTGCTATGTCCTATGAAGTGGACCATGTGGCAGGGAACCGAGGCTGGCCAACAGTGAGAAACGGAAGCCCCAGTTCTGAGAAACTAAGTCCTGCCAATAAAATCATCTTGGAAGCAGAGAAACTCTCAGTCAGACCTTCAGGGAAGACTGCAGCTCTCTGACACTTTGCAACACTGAGAGAACTTGATTCACCTAGTTGCAGCAACAGTTTAACAGAGATCAATCTTATCTATTCTAAGATTTCATGTGAAGAAACAAGTTTGTCCTTTTTTTCCTTTTTTTGTATTTTTAGGGAAGAGTCTACAAGGTGTTCAGGGTCTCACTACTAGATCGGACTCATAGTGATCTCATAGTGTTTACAGCCTTCCAAGAGCTGGGATTATATGTCTAGTCTCAATTGCTACCTCAGTGCACCCTGGAGGTGGGGCTGGCACAGAAGGACCAGAAGTTTGTACTCTTTCATGTCTGGCTTTTTTTATTCAGCATGTTTCTGAGATCCATTGTTACTGTACATACAATACTAGGTTTTTTGTTATTGTTGCTGAGTGGTATTCAATTGTATACCACATTTATCCATTCAGCTGTTAACAGATGTTTAGGTTGTTTCCAGGTTTTGATGAAGAAGGCTCCTGTGAACACTTATGTTTTTGTTGAACATGTTACTCCTTTTGAAAAAAGATGTTTACATTATTAGTGTATTTTTGAAATATATGCAATTTATAATTATCTTGGGAAATGGGTACATGTACCTACTACAGCTTAGTTTTCTTTCTAGCTTTCTTCTACCCCTATTCTCACTCTTGTTGATTAATCTTAGCTGATGTTATGGCATGTAATGTTTACACAAATTGAGACTAGTAGGTTCTTGTACATGGCATAGGTTCATTCTACATATATTCCCTTGCCTTTTTCCTTACCCTTCACCTTAGTTCCCCTGAACCACTTCCCTATTGTAAGGATCCATCTTTATCCCCTTCTATCCATCCTTTTATTCTTTGTTTTTTCACTGTCTTACTCAAGTGAGACATGCCACATAGCATATAAGCTTGTGTGTCTTACTTTACACTCTTGAAAAATTGAACTGTCAAGGTATATATGTTAATTAATTAATTAATTAATTGTACCAGGGATTGAACTCAGGACCCTGTGCTTGCCAGGTAAGCACTTATTCTACTGACCTATCTCCCCAGCCCTGTAGGTGTACATTTAACTTTCTAGGAAATCCTAAGTTAATTTCCCATACTGGTCATGCAGCTTTACATTCCCACTAGCCAGTATCTGAAAGTATTGCTTATTCCACATCCTAACCAACTATTGGTATTGCCTGTCTCTAAACTTCATTTAAGAAATACCTTAACAGTGGGTTTAATTTGCATTTACCTAATGCTAAATGATGTTTTAACATCTTTTAATTTTATTACCTATTCATATTGTTTTGAGACAGGGTTTTTGAGACAGGGTCTTACTATACAGTTTAGGCTGGCCTTGAGTTCATTTTGTATCCCAGGCGGGTCTTGAACTCACAATAACCCTCCTCCCTCAGGCTCCCAACCAGTATGTGCCACCATGCCTGGCTTCAGGTTAGAGAAAAGCCTGTCTCAATCTTTTTTTTTTTAGGTTGTTTCTTATTAGTATATGTTTGCAATACATACTACATACATTAAAGGGAGTTAGTACATAGATACATCATTTTAATATTTTTTAACTTTACCTCTTCTCCCTTTCTCCCTAAATTCCCTTCCAATCTCCAGAAGTTCTACTTTCTGTTTTCTATCATCTTTTACTCTGGTTTCTTTTTGTTTTGTGTTTCTCATATAAGAAAAAACATGGCAGCCGGGCGTGGTGGCGCATGCCTGTAATCCCAGCACTCGGGAGGCTGAGGCAGGAGGATCGGTGTGAGTTCGAGACCAGCCTGAGCTACAAAAGTGAGCTCAAGGCCAGCCTGACCTGCATAGTAAGACTCTGTCTCAAAAAAAAAAGACCAAAAAAAAAAAAAAAGAAGAAAGAAAAAACATGGCATTTAACTGTAAAGAGAAAAAAATTTCAAAATAGAGTAGCAATGGTTAATACATTGTGTATCATCTTTACTCAGTATAAGATATAAACATTTAATTGTCCAAACAATATTAGAACCTTTTTCAATGAACTAAGAGAAATTAATGGCATAATTCATGTGTGTGTAGTCTTTTCCTTTTCCCCACTCAGTTTCTTTTTTTTTGAACAGTTTCTTCCCATTTCACAGTATCTATTGTACATTTTCAATCTTATTTACTCTTTCAGCTTCTCACATTAGGGGAGATAATACGTTTACACACGTGGGTCTGGTTTGTTTCGCTTAATATGGTCTCCAGTTCCATCCATTTACCTAAAAAGTCTCCAGTGTACCCTTCTATATGGCTGAATAACACTCCATTGTATTAAAATATCACATCTTTTTATCTATTCCTGAGTTGATGGGCCTTTGGTTTGTTTTCAACACTCAGCTGTAACAAATTGTACTGCTACAAGCATGGGTACATATATACTGCTGTGGTAGAATGTTCTGAATTCTTCTGGGAAGATACCCAAAAATGAAACAGCTAGGTCAAATGGGACCTTTTAGTCTTTTGAGGACTCTACACTGATTTACAGTGGTTGTACCAGTCTACATTCCAACCAACTGTGGAGAAGGGTTCCTTTTTCCCCACGGCCCTGCCAGTATTTGTTATTGATTTCTTGGTGACAGCCATTCTACTGGAGATGGAATCTTAGTGTTGTTATACTTTTCTCAAATGACCTAACTTTGTAAGTCTGTTTAAAACAACAACAACAACAACAACAAAACTTTTTTATAAAAATTTTATTTATGTTATGGCCAGCTCAGCCTGCCTTGGGGATGGGGCTGGTGCAGCTCGTGGTACCAGGGATCGGCTTGCCTAAGCAGGTGCTTTAGACTGCTGAGCTATCTCGCTGGCCCAAGTCTGGTTTATTTTAGTTTGTTGTCTCAATATCACTTGCAAGATTTAAGTGTGAGTTGTGCTGCTAAACATGGGTAACTAACATTGGTATGTATATCACTGTTATGGCTTTAATGCTTTTTGGATAATACACAGAAGTACAGCTGTATCAAATGGAACTTTTTAGTTTTCTGAGTAGTCTCCATACTGATTTTCATAGGAGTTACTTTCTCAACAATGTAGACTTCTTTTTCCCACAGCCTGACCACATTTATTTTTTATTTCATGATAGCCGTTATTTATGGAGTAAAACAGAATGTTATTGTGATTTATATTTAATATTTTTTTCACATATTTATTGACCATACTTCTTTTGAGGAGTGTATTTTCTGCATATTTTTTGACTTGGATATTTTGGGGTGGTCTAACTTTTTTTGAGTTCTTTGTATTTCTAGATGTTAGTCCTCTGTCTATGGAGTATCTGGCTTTTTTTTTCTATTCTGTAGATTGCCTCTTCATTCTGTTTTCTTTGTTGTGAAACTTACAAATTTGAAGTGAACAAATTTGTTGGTGTTATTTCTTGTGCAACTGGGATTCTAATAAGCAGGGCCCTGCCTATGTCTTCAAGAGTTTTATCTATTTTATCTTCCAGGACATTCAGTGTTTCTGTTTTAATATCTAAGTCTTTGATGTATTTTTATTTTGGTATAGGGTGAGAGTTGGATTTATATTCATTTCTCTGCCTGTGAATAATCAGTTTTCCCAGCACCACTGTTAAAATAGCTATCTTCCCTGGGTTTTATTAATTACTACACTTGATCTTAGCCAAAAGGCCGAGAAGCGATAGGGTTTTATTAATTACTAAGATCACTTTATGTATCCTGGACATAAGACCAGTTCAAAAATATTTTGTACAGGTATTTGCTCCCATCCTGTGGGTTGTCTTTTCATTATTTTTTAAACTGGGAAAGAACTCAGAACCACACAAATATCATGCAAGTGGGGTGCTGCTGAGCCATATTCTCAGATCACCCTCTTTTCACTATTTTAATGGCACTTTTTGAAGCAGTTTTTAAAAAATCAAGAATGTGCTACTTGTTTTTCTAATATGCATATATAAAGAAAATATTCACATAAAATACTTCAAGTTTATAACTCATTTTTAAGTCTTTCAAAAAGCAGACTGTAAATCTATGCTTATCAGTTGTTTTCTTTTATGATTAACATTTTTGTTATTAGAAAGCTTTACAAGAGCCACGCATGATGGCACATGCCTATCTGTAATCCCTGTACTGCGGAGGCTGATGCAGGAAACTCAAAGAGTTGAAAGGCAATCCAGGGCCCACACAGTCTGTACGATATCATGAGCTCAAGTTCAGCCTGAGCTATACAAACAGGCCCTGTCTCAAAACAAAACATAGTAGAAGTAAAAAAAAAGTCTTGCAATAAGTTTTAATTTTCTTGCTCTACTATAACTTCCTACTCATCAAAGTAGATTTAACTTTCAAATTAAAAAAAGTAACCAGACAAAAACAGAATTACTGCTACAGAAAGAAATCCAAGTGTTCATCAGGAAAAGTATCAGTATATGTTGGAAGTCAGTGGAATACTATCTTCAAGATGTTGAGGTAAAGTATGTGGGAATTCAGAACTCTGTAATGTCAAATGATCAGTTTAGATTGAGAGTAGGACTTTTCATACACAAAGGACCTAGAAAATTCCCTGGCACTGTTAAGTCTGCTTTCAATAGCTGTGACAAAATACCTCAGATAAAACCCATCACAGCGAGATTGCAGTGAAGCAGAGCATTATGGCAAGGAGCAAGTGGTAGAGCCAAGTGGTCCATTTCACAGTAGCCAAGAAGATGCGGGAGGGGAGAGGAGACTGAGATTGCAATATTCCATCTAAAAGCATGCCCCAATGAATTCACTTCCTCCAGCTAAGCCTCAATACTAAAAATTCTACCACCTCCCCACAGCACATGAATCTCTGGGGATATTTAAGATTCAAATGGTAACACTGCCCTTAAACATCTTTGGTGAAAGAAAAGACATATTTAAACAACAAAAATGTACAGTTTTAAGAACCAGAATGGGGGCTGGGGAGATAGCTCCGAGGCACAAGTGCCTGCTGGGCAAGTGCAAGGTCGTGAGTTCGAACCCTGGTCCCACAAAAAAAAAAAAAAAGAACCAGAATGTATGAATGGTGAGGAAAAAAATAGGGCAAGAGAGCTGCATTAAAATAATGCTTATTGTAAACAAGAATGTTCTTAAAATAATGGACCAAAAGACACACCAAAGGCATAAATCACATTTAGTTATTGCCAAGAAAACACATTGTTTTGCTTGACTTCTCCAACAGTGGAACTACATGGCCACATCCTGATATACAGTATTTTAGGGGAGCTGGACAAAATGTAGTCTCTTATAAAATACTCATTTCCAACTCTGTGTACTCTTGTTTCAACAAAAGCCATTCCATTCTAGTGAGAAAGCATGTTTGTCATTTTGGTGGAACTGAACATAGAGCATGCTGAACTACATTCCCAGCCCTTTGATCTGAGACAGGGTCTTGGCTAAGTTGCTCAGGCTGAACTTTACCTTAGCCTCCTGAGTGGCTGGGATTTCAGGTGTGTGCAATCATGACTTGTTAAGAACAAACTTTTGAAGGAAGTATTCTCTTTGAAGTTGTAAGCTTACATATAAACCACTTCATTATTTAATAAAAGTTTTTTTGCAAGCAAGACAAAGGTGGCTATCCACAATGTCCATGACACCTCACCCTTTGAACTACTATAAAGCTGATTTCTTTAGGGAAGCCTTTATTGTTTTGACCTTACTGCTTGGCCCCAATTATTATCACACGCTCTCAATTATTTTCCTTACCTCTATCACTAATCAGGGCAACCCTAATCTTGTTCTTCTCTTCCCCTTTCCTGAAAATATATTATATGCTCCTTGAAGATAAGGATTGTTTTTATCTGTGTCCATCTTTAGCACTTTACATAGTACGTACCACAAAGTAGGCATTAAATAAATCGCTTGAATAAAACATGGAATAGATTTATGGCTTAAATATTTACAAATTATTCATAATTTATTTTCAAATCATACTCAATTTAAGTTCAAATAGTTTAAAATCAGTATGTTCCAGGAGGCTCCCAACTACAGAAGCAACTCAATTAAAAAATATACAACTCACAATTTATTTTAGTTAAATTCATCATCATACAGGCAAAGGTAAAAATTATTATAAATATTTAATGTTTTATATTTTGGTTCTATCATATAGCACACTACTGCAGACACATAAAAATTATCTAAAACTATTCCCTTCATTAACATATCTTTAATTCTAAAACTATAAAAATATTAATGAAATCATAGTATTTTTTTTTTTTCAAAAATTAACTGACAAATCCCATCACCAACTTTATAGGGAAAGAATAAATATTAGTACAACAATGTAAAATTAGGTTCAAAATCCTAAGTTGGTGTATTTGAGTATGAAAACAAGGGCACAAATGTTTAAATTTTCAAACAACTTCATATTTCTCTAAATGTACATTTGGCAGAGATGAACTGACAGCCTATAGTACATTAATTGTATTAGCTGTTTACAGACCCAAAAGTTGAAATATTGACTGGAAACAAAATCTTAAATCAACATTAGACCATTTATCACTGAAAATTAAGATTCTAAGTTTAGTTCTTACTCAGCTCTGCTAAGAGTCTGAACAGAGTATGTCAGAGTAACTTTTTTTTTTCAATTTTTTTATTGTTTAAATTTAACAATGGTTATATTACATATTTTCATAACAGAGTAACTTTTATATAACTGTCCAAATGATCTCTTTTTTGAGATCTGAAAAATTATTAGCTGTTACTTATGATTCAAGTTCTAGCACTGGCCTTTCCTCAGTGGACACTCTAATAAATGTACTGCTACAATGTGGTCTTCAGAATTGATATCAGGTGAATATACAAAACAGTTTGGTCCTTCTGGTAACCACAGCTTCTTTGATGGGTGGGACTCAGGACAAATTCCAAGTTATAATACAGTGTATTAGGTGTAATGCTCTAGCATATCCTGGAAACAGAATAACAAACTACAGTTTCTTTATGTATGTACTGGGGGAAAGCTATATATCTGTCCTATACACTGTTGATAACTTTGAGCTTTAACCAATTATTTGATAGTATTACCAGTTTTCATTTATGGCTTTTAAACATTAAGTACTTAGTATTTGCAAAGTATTCATTATTCACTAATTTCTGACAGTTATGGGAAAAAGTTGTAAACAATAGCTTGAAAAATTATAAAGCCCTGAAAAACTAATTTTTGGGGCTGTGGACATAGCTCAGTGGTGCTAAATTCAATCCCTGGTACAAAACAAAACACTCTTTTTAAAAAAGTTATTCAATAAAAGATAGATAGGATGAAACATCCAAAACTCACTTAAAAAACTCTATACATAATCTCCTTCACAAAATGAACCTATCCTTTCACTTCTTTGTTAATATTCATGAATGAGGTTATAAAAAAGCTTCTACCAAGGTTGAGATACATTTGCAAGTAAAAGTTATTTTTCTATTTTCAAAATAACCCTTCAAAGAATCTACTTTTAAGTTCTGGATTTTGAAAAATGATAAATATGATATTAATGTTCCCCTTTAAAATAGCTCAGTCATTTCACTGAACAGATTTAAAATACTCATTTAAGGACTTACATGAAATCACTGTATGTTTCTAAATTAAAAGCTAACTACATTTAATGTTACATATGATGAATGTAAAAGCTAGAAGATGAAGTTCAAAGCCAAAATAAGAGGCAAGCAAATCAGTTGATTTCACATAATTCTCATGATCAAATTTTCCAACCTGTAAACCATAAAACCTTATACAAGAAAAGGTAGAACTGTATTTTTGATATGGAACTACAGTTATTTTAAGTTGAGAAAATTTGAGCAAAATAAGATTATACAGACCCATGGTTTAGTAGACATAAGAAATTAAGAGATTTACAATGCAATATAAGAGATTTTTTAAAAGAATTTAAATAACCACTTAAGTTACGAATTTATAGAATTAAGAAGACCTTATATACATATATCAATTTATTTATTTGCAGTTTTCTGGTTCTTGTGCTAGTGAATTATACTCAATGACCTATAATCTCTTTTAGTTCTAGAGTTTTGGTTATATTGTTCAGGTTTAAGATAGTGAAGACCGGGAAAAAAAAAAAAAAAAAAGATAGTGAAGACCAGGCTGGGAGGTAGCTAAGAAGCAAGCTTTTGTTTTTAGCAAAAGGCCTGGGTGCAGACCCCAGCACCAAAGAAAACAAGAGTTAAGGTCACAGCTTAAATAAATTTGTTTATGTTGGCCTTGAAGTAATGATGTTTTTTCTTCACACTTTTCTGGTTTTGGTCCCTCCTCAGTTATTAACAGAAAACAAGTATCACATAACTTGACTGTGGCTCTGTGCTTCATCTTTTGTCTAGAGCCCCCTGTGCCCAACACATGTAAGTGTGCACTACTTAACTGAATAACTGAAGTAACAATACCTCAATAATGCATTAAGAATTCAAGAGCATTGAGATGGTAATAGCTTTTATAAATCCTTCAAACGATAATTTCAAAACTAGACTTCAGTATTTGCTTTGGTTTGTTTTTATAAATAGGAAGAAGAAAATATGGCACAGGGACACATGGTTAAATCATAAGCAAACTACAAGCAAGCACATATAAAAATTTCTTCTATCCATGTATTGAAGAATAAATTTTATTTATACTACTAGATCCCAACTACTCAAATTACTCTGAGATAGTTATTTTGTCAATGACAGAAAAAAATCTTCCAGTATTTCAGTTTTAATAACTGAAATTACATTGTTTTGTTATATTGCAGAGTAAAAAGCAATTAATTTTTTTGGAAATAAAAAATATGTATATACATTATCCTGATGCCTAGGCCAAAATATATCTACTAACAAATTTTCTTGATTTCTATTACTCATAAAAATAAAGGAAAAATATATTCCAAGTGTTTTCTTTACATAGACAATTCCAAATAGAAAATAATCTTTTAATAAAAACAATACAGTGGTTCACATGAATGGACTTTTGGAGGCAAAAGAAGTACTCAAAACGTGACAGACAACACACCATTGAACATAATAAAGAATATACGCCTCAATGACTATTAATAGATCATAGCTAGATTTTACATATCTCAGTTTTATATTTAAGAAAGATACAGGCCAACAGGTTATGAATGGTAAGTTGTAGTTAAAAACCCCTTCTTTTGGCTTGCAAAATGTAGCCTTTTGATTTGATGATTCCTCTACTTTTCACAATGACTGAGTACCTCAGCAGCCACAGTGGTACCCACTCATGTGCTTGGATGTCAGGGATGCTTTCCTGAAGAGCTTCTTGGAAACTTGCTTCAGAAAGCAGTTCTAAAACAACAATAATAAAATCCCACAATGTTAAATTCAAAGCAAAAGCACTTTACTCTGTAAGTAATTATTTAAATACAACAAATGAAGTATGCCAAAACCAAATATAAATGTGCGTTGAATTAATCAAGATAGAAGATCCTGTAAGGGTCAGAATCAACCATACAGACGAGAAGTGATCAAAATATTATTGTAGTCACTTTGGGAGTTCTAAAGGACCTATTACTCAGTGAACTGCTGTGATACGTAGCACATCAACAGTAATTATCAAGGGGAGGCTACATAGCTCAGAAGACTAAGTGCTTGCTTAGGCAAGTGCAGGGATAAGGGTTCAAGTCCCCATGCCATAGGCCATGCCAGCTGTGGATGCACTGAGCAGGTCACAGAGATCTGACATGGTGATTGATGTGCACCTATAATCCCAGTGCTGGGGGCGCTGATAATAGGAGGATCACTAGGAGTCAGAGCTACAAAATGAGCCCCTATACCAAATATATTAAAATAAAAATACAGTAATTACGCATTTTTCTGGGTACTTCCCATATATGAACTCAAACTCACATGTTTACCCCACGTTTTAGAAAGTATTATTTGTAGGGCTGGCCACATAGCTCAGTAGATTAAAGCGTCTGCTTAGGCAAGCACAGGGACTGGGGTTCGACCCCTGTGCACAGTGCTGCCCCAGCCCCCGGTATGCACTGAGACTGTGACTGAGACTGGGCATGGTGACATGTACCTGTAATCCCAGTGCTTGGGAGGCTGAAAACAGGAGGATCACTACAAGTTCAATCTATGTAGTGAGACCCTGCAGACCCTGTACTAAGTACATTAAAGAAAAAAGTATTACTTGTAAGGAAAAATGGAGACTATTAGAGGTTTGGTTACTTCTATAAAGTCTCTCACAGCTCAGAAATAGTTCTCATTATGAGCAAATTGTGAGAATGTAAATCTCTCCTTGGATAAGTAATAATTAGGGATTTTTATTAGAGTGTCTACCAAGAAGAGGACCCTGAAGAAACAGGGCATGACAGCAATTAAATTTCACAGAAATGGAGGAAAGGTAGTGAATAAGAGGGGCCAGGGAAATAGCTCAGGTGCACAAGTGCCTGCCTGGCAAGTGCAAAGTCCTCAGTTTGATCCTTGGTTCCACGAAAAAAAAAAAAAAAAAAAGTAAGTAAGAAACAAATTTTGTAGTTAGTATTGCCAATTTTACAATCTTGCCCTAATGGTAGTTAGACTGTTACTTTGACTTATAAGAAAAATATTAATAGAAAATAAACGTATTCTAAGACATAAGGGCAGTTTTAGTACAGAGGCAGACTTTTAGAGGATTTATAAACAAAATTTTACTTCAGATGACAGTTAAATGTTTGATAGTTTGTTTAAAAATAAAAATTTAACATATATCCAGAGAACTATACTACTCATTAACTACATGCTTTAAAATTTAACTATGAATCACTAAACAGAACAAATCAAATAAAAAGTTATTTCATTACAGATTAAAATGTCTAAAAATTAATTAGTGGCATATTGATGGTAAACCTATAAATTCTAACTGAAATGTTTAGGATCAAATAAAAAGACTAAGTATCTCTCCTCATAAACATGTATTTTACTATAACAATGACATTTTAGAATATAAATGCTAATGTCTACATATACAGAAGTAAATTACTAGACACCTTAGTCTTCTCCTACTGGAAGAATGTTTTCACGTGAAAGTAGAAGAGGATACAGGCTAGATAATCAATTGTTAGTGATCTTGATATAACACCTGCCAACATTTGGAAAGCTTAAAATTTAAATGGTTTATATTTTAAAATAAATCGGTATATTGATTCCTTACACTTTTCTCTAAAATGATTATTCTTTTTAGAATTTCTCACTTATATATGGCTTTCATGAAATATTTGTTTGCAAATTATTATTATTATTATTATTATTATTATTATATATTTTTTTTTTTTTTTTTTTGAGGCAGGGTCTCGCTATGCAGTTGAGGCTAGCCTTGAGCTCACTTTTGTAGCCCAGGCTGGTCTCGAACTCACACCAATCCTCCTGCCTCGGCCTCCCGAGTGCTGGGATTACAGGCATGCGCCACCACGCCCAGCTCATGCAAATTATATTGAAAATCTTTTCAGCTTTTCTAGTTATCCTATCAAATGTTTTGGGTTTTTTTTTAAATTTTTTATTTTTGCAGTACCAGGCATTAAACTCAGGACTTTACTTTTGCTAAGCAGAAGCTTATGCCACTGAGCTATATCTCCAGCTTCACCCTGTCAAATATTGATAAAAACTATTATGAGCTGGGCATGGTGGTGCATGCCTGTAATCCCAGCACCTAGGAGGCTAAGGCAGGAGAATCGGTGTGAATTTGAGCCAACCTGGGCTACAAAAGTGAGCCCAAAGCCAGCCTGAACTGCATAGTGAGACCCTGTCTCAAAAAGAAAAAAAAAGAGAAAGAAAAAAAGCAGATAAGCTTTCTCATCAATCCATAAAATCTCTCTCTCTCTCTCTCTCTCTCTCTCTCTCTCTCTCTCTCTCTTTCACTTGTGGTGGAACTAGGGAGTGAACTCAGGCTCTTGCACTTACCAGGAATCAATAATGTTTCTAATTAACATTAAACATTTTGATAGTGATAATTAATAAAATCTGATCAATTATTTAAACTATATTTACTAAGTTTTGTTTAAAGTATATTTGTCTCTTTTTGGACGTATTTATATTAGTTAAGTGGGATACTTCAAGAAAATAACAACTGTCCATTTATCACTACATACACAAATAAGGTATCAGTATTGACACTTTTTTCGTTTTCTTTTGCGTTGCTAATCTCATAAATTCTAGGCTAGCACTCTGACATTGAGCTACTCTGTTAGCTGACAGTAGCTTTTTCCAAGTAGTTTGGTAAGATAAAAGCTTAATAAATTATCAGTCTTACCTTTTGGATCATTATGAGTCAACAGCTGTATGTCAAACTGTTTTGCAAATGCAGTCAAATCAGGTGGCATCACACAGCAGGAGGCAAGATTAACTTGGTTACTATTTGGTTTTACCTATAAGTAAAAATAAAATCGTAACATCAGTACTGAATTAAGTAATACATAAAGCAGAAAACAATAAAAAGGGCTTAAGACACACACAAAAAATATCAGATTCTAAGTGCTTAAAGTCTAAAAAATTTATATGAGCATTTTTATTAATATGTGCTTTTTAAACACATATTAGTAGGAAAAGGAAAAATAGCTTTAGGAGGAAGAAAAGGTCATTATAGTACAACAGTAAAAAGTTTCCTGCTAGAACCATTTATCAATCTGCCTAGAAGGTAAACATGATTCTAAATCCAACAGTTTCAGTAAAAGAAGCAATAGATCTTAAAAGTAGACAGTCAAATAAAAGTAAATATACTTACTTTCTAAAACATAAAATATGGCTATCAAATACATTTCACAAGAAAAATTTTGAAACCTCTAATAACAGCAGTGGTTAGTCTTTACTATCTGGAAACCTCTTTTAGACTTTCTAGACCATATCTAACTAATAAGTCAAAAGAAGAAGGGGCAGTTTTTTCACTAAGAAACTCCAGAAGCTCTTAAAAGAAGGCTGAAATGATGTAAAAGGAATAAAAAAAAAAATATGGAGACTAAATATAAAATACTAGAAGCTTCCCCTCATAATTTTATAGATTATTAGACCAGTGAGTGATTAATTTGTTATACACACTCCATACCGAGTTGTACAAAACTCAATCTTAGAAGTGTTTAAATAACAGCTAAAAAAATATTTGTCATATATAATATTTCTTTAACAAATTAAAGTCATAGCCTCACAAT
The DNA here is from genome assembly GCA_004027025.1 of Myocastor coypus. Lineage (NCBI taxonomy): Eukaryota > Metazoa > Chordata > Mammalia > Rodentia > Myocastoridae > Myocastor > Myocastor coypus. Next base: position 29,925 of record PVJA010005885.1, read on the forward strand.
ATCTAAAGAAATGTAGTACTTTTGAAACATACAAAAAAAACTGATTGAAAACCCCTTAATTCATCTATACAAAAGCTTCAATAAACATTTTCTAGTGTTTTTGTCAGTTAGGCATTATACTTAAAAAAACAAACCCTAAAGTTTTGGATAAAACTTGCATCAAAACTCAGTTACCCCACTGTGAGAGTACACTATGTTTGTGATGTGCAGCGGCCCAGAGCAAAGGCTGTAATGGCTATGTTCCTCTCCACAGTGCTCAGGATCTAGCCATTTTTTACCTGTGCCCACTGATACAACTGCTCCAACTGTGTTTTGTCTAGGTCAGAGGTACCTATAGCAACAATTTTCTTGCTTTGGACTAAGTTTTCTAATTCTTCCCAGTAAGGCTGTAAATGTTCCAAGGAAAGATTAACTCCATCTTCAATGGGAGGTGAAGCAATGATCACTGAATCCAGCTGTGCAACTCCAAGGACTGAACAGGCTGATGAAAGAAAAACACAGAAAAGACAAGTAACTGTATAATAAAACTAAAAATTTCTAAAGTCTTCAATGTGCTCCACTAAGTCTGGTGCATATCACTCCCTAGTTACCTAAGTAGTATTTTGTAGCTTTTTTTTTTTTTTTTTTTTTGCACCAGGAATTAAACTTAATAACTTAGCACCAAACAGCAGGCACTACAAGGCAGAGCTATACCCCTGGCCCTTATCTTTTATTTAAAACATTACCCTCTTAAAAAAAAAAAAAAAAAAACCCAGCTGGGTATGGTGGCACACACCTGTAATCCCAGCACTTGGGAGGCTGAGGCAGGATCGGTATGAGTTTGAGACCAGACTGGGCTACAAAAGTGAGCTCAAGGCCAACCTGACTGCACAGCAAGACCCTGTCTCAAAAAAACAAAAAAACAAAAAAAACTTCTAAGTACCCATGAACCTACTCTGTATGGCAAACAAAAGGGTTCTCTGACCATATCTAGCTGTCAAGTGAAGCTCACAGCCACTGTATGACCCCTTTCTGAGGAAAAGACTTCCTTATTTCCTAGACCCCAGGACTTTTTGGAAGCTTCCTTAGCTTCATGTTGTTTCTTCTCCAATTCTACTTGCTCACTTGCATATCATATGGAACATCCTAAGATTCTGACATAACACTCTGTAACTGGTGATCACAGTTATTAGCCTGAAATTCTGAAAATTAAATTTAATGATCTTAATCTATATTTATAGAGGTAATAACATAATTTCTATGTTTATGCTGAATTATTGCTCATTTTACAGTGATAGTAAAGGCAATTATATAACATAAATATTGGAAGAATGTTTTGAAAGAAAAAAGGATTTAGTAAGTAGCACCACAATAATCTACCTCAGTGGTGAAGAGAGATACAAAATGCTTGTTTTTGTTCTTGTTGTTTTTGATTTTTATTTCATCTACAGTAATAAAACAGCTAAGAATGTAAGGCCAATTTCTACCTCGAGACAGTTAACATTTAATTATTATATCTTTTACATTTTTCTTGCAAATTAAAATATAATACTATGTGAGTCAATATGATTCTATAGAAGATTTAAGAAAATAAGGCTATCAGGGAATGGGGAGATAGCTCAGGGGCACAATTGTCTGCCTGGCAAGTTCAGGGTCCTGAGTTTGATCCCCTGTTCTGAGAAAAAAAAAAAGGAAAAGAAATTAGGTTATCACAGACTTAGAGAAAGCAATCCCAAAATTTATCTAGAAACAGAAGAGATCTAGAATAGCAAAAGCAATTCTTGGCAACAAAGGCAAGGCAGAAGGTAGGCATCGCAATGACTGACTTGAAACTATACTACAAGGCTACAGCGATTAAAAAAAAAAAAAAAAAGCATGATACTGGGGGTTGTGGAGACAGACCCAAGATCAATGGAACAGATTAAAAGATAAGGAAACCTTGCCCATCTGTACCCCTTTCCCTGTTGTCCTTGCCACAGCTTGGCTCAGCCATGGAGCTGCTTCTCATGCCACTGCCATCAGCACAGTTCTACTTCAGCCTGTTCCATGGGTAGCAGAGGCCTTGGTGTGCCCTATACTGCGCCCACTCACAACTGAGAGAGCCTTACACAGCTTTGGCCTACCCTCATCATCACCTCCCTAAGCTACACCTTGACCCCTCACCACGGCAGAAGCCACAATGAACTCAGATAGCTGAAGTTCTGGTGAGCCCATTGTGCCCTCCCACTCCCATGGAACCCTTACCCATCCCCCTATCCCTACCATCACTACAGATTCAGGGTGAGTATTGAGAGCTTCAAAAATGTCAAAAGAAACAAAAGCAATCTCAGACCTCCAGCTCATCCAAAATAAGTCCAGGAGATAAGGCCATTGAAGAAAATAAAAGTCACACACTTGAAATTTTAGAAGTGATAGCAACAGAGGTAAAGAAACAACTTCTATCAGGCTATGGAGGATATCGGGTCAGAAATAATCTCTCAAGTGAAGGAAATGACAATAATTATGAAAAACTTGCTCAGTACACCCAAAGAAGACACAGATAGAAACCATGGCAATAGGAAAATGATGAAAACACTGAATTGCCGGGCGTGGTGGTGCACGCCTGTAATCCCAGCACTTGGGAGGCTGAGGCAGGAGGATCGGTGTGAGTTCGAGACCAGCCTGGGCTACAAAAGTGAGCTCAAGGCCAGCCTCAACTGCATAGTAAGACCCTGTCTCAAAAAAAAAAAAAAAAAACAACACTGAATGAACAATGCAGGAAAGAAGTGCAGTACATGAAATAGATTCAAACAAATATCCAGGATATTAAGCATTTTACTGAAAGCTGGCCAAACAGCTGGAATAAAACTAAAGATAGAATTTGAGACCTTGAAGATAGCACTGCAGCTAGTATTCACTTTTGCAGTTAATTTTCCTTTAGATCACAAAGGGAAAGATGTCTTAAAAATAACAAGGGAATAGGAAATAAAAAGGCAATAGTTGCAAGATGATACAAGGAAAAATAAGACTAATAAGTATGAAAAAAAAAAAACAACCCAGCTGCAGTCAACACAAATGACATTAAGAAACTAGTAGCTGTAGCCGGGTGTGGTGGCTCATGCCTGTAATCCCAGCATTCGGGAGGCTGAGGCAGGAGGATCAGTGCGAGTTCAAGACCAGCCTGGGCTACAAAAGTGAGCTCAAGGCCAGCCTCAACTGCATAGCGAGACCCTGTCTCAAAAGGACAAAAAAAAAAAAAAAAAGAAACAAACAAACAAAAAAAGAAACTAGTAGCTGAAAATTTAACAAGCATGGGAAAATAATCTGACATAGTTAAGTGACACAGAACTACAGTTAGCCATTATCAAAATAAATCTACATTCAGACACATAGTAATCAAGATCCCAGATACTCAGCAAAAGAACAGAATATTAAAACCTGTTAGACACAAGAAACAAATTATCTATAATGGAAAGCCCATCAGAATCACAGCATATTTCTTAACACAGAGGATCAAATCAAGAAGAGCTTGGAATGAGATATTGCAGAAAAGAAAACAACTTTCAACCCTGATTGATGTACCCTGCAAAACTATCAAATTTAATGAGGAAATAAGATACTTCCCTGACTGAACTGAAAAAATTCATGCCCACCAAAGCAACCCTGAAAAAAGTACTGACAAGTATTTTAGAAAGAGACAAAAATGACTGAAACTTCAAGAACAACAACAGCAAACAAAGCAAGCAATTACACTGAGGGGAAAAGTAGAGATCATACAGTAGGAACATACCATACCAAGGATAGTCAACACATATCAGTTATAACCATCAGTGTAAATGGTCTCAATTCACTAATCAAAAGAAGCAGACTGATAGAGTGGCTGAAAAATCAAAATTCAACAATATGCTATATATATAAGAAACATATTTAACTCAATAACAAATTAATAGACTGAAATTCAAAGGATGGAAAATAATATTTCATGCAACAGGAACCCAGAAAAAGGCAGGGGCAGCTATTCTGGTTGTTGACAATGTCAATTTCAAAGCCAGAGTAATTAAAAGCCATAAAGAAAGTCACTACATACTTGCTAAGGGAAAACTGCAAGAGGACAAGAACATGCACCCAACTATATAAGACAAATTTTAACAGACATTAAAAATCAAATGAGCAGTACTATGGGTCTTTAACACCCCACTGACACAGAGATCAACTAAGCAAAAGAATTATCAAAGAAATAACAGAATTAAACCAAGATTTGAATAAATGAACTTATTTAGTTTTAACAGTGTTCTATCCAGCAACGATAGAATACGCATTCTTCTCAGCTGCATACCGGATATTCTCTAAAATAGACCACATATAAGCCCATAGAGAATGCTTAAGTAAATACAAAGGAAACAATTACCCCATGCGTATCATCTTACCATAGTGCAATAAAACTGGAAATTATTGACAAAAAATTCCTGAAAAAACCCCATAAATACATGGAAACTAAATGATATCCTCCCGAATAAGTCACAGATGAAAGTAAAGAAATTAAACAATATTTTCAATCAAACAAAAGTGCAGATACAACTTACTGGAACCTATGGAATGCAATGAAAGCTGTCTTAAGGAGAAATTTATAATGGTAAACTCTCAAATCAAGAAAACAGAACAAGCCCAAATAAAGAATCTTATGCTGCACCTCAAGCTCCCAGAAAAAGAAGAGCAAGTTAAGCACAATGTCCAAAGAAAGCAGTAAATTATAAAGAACAGAGCAGAAGTAAATTCAGTGGAGATGAAGAAAATAATAGAAAGAATAAATGAATCAAAGAATTGGTTCTTTGAAAGAATAACTAAAACTGATAAACCCATAGCCTACCTCATCAAGAAAAAGAAAATAAAAAATACCAATTCAAGCAATAAGGGATGAAAAGGGTGAAATTACTATAGACCCTATAGAAATTCACAATATCATCATTACTTATTCCTAAAATCTTTATTCTCACAGGAGGGAACACAGAGAAGAAATGGACAGATTCCTAGATAGGTACAAGTTACCAAAACTGAATCAAGAAATATAAAAATTGCTACTAACCCATTATCACTGAATCAAATTGAAAAGGTAATGAGCTTAATAACAGAAAAAAATCCCAAGTCCTCATGGACACACAGAAAAATTCTACAAGAAATTTAGGGAATATTTAATACAAACTCTTCTCAAACTTTTCAATGAAATCAGTAGGGAAGCAATTCTTCCAAACTCATTCCTGGAGGCAAGTATTACTCTGATACCAAAACAAGAGAAAGATCCAAGAAAAAAAAAAAAAAAAAAAAAAAAAAAAAAAAAAAAAAAAAAAAAAAAAAAAAAAAAAAAAAAAAAAAAAAAAAAGGACAGGCCAATCTGCCCAATGATAATAGATGCAAAAATCCTCAGTAACATACTAGCAAAAAGAATGCAGCAAATCACCAAGAAGATTATATATCACGACCAAGTGGGATTCATCTTAGGAGAATGGGGATGGTTCAATATACACAAATCTATAACTGCAGTACACCTCCATCAACACAGCAAAAGAAAACAAACAAACAAACAAACAAAAAGAACAAAAAACACGAGCACTTCGATACAGGCACAAAAATTTTTGACAAAGTTCAACACTCATTCATTATAAAAAAGAAACCCCAAAACTACAGAAAATCTTAACCTCAACTTGATGAAAGCTAACTATGACAAACCAACAGCCAACATCATACTAAATGGCCAAAACCTAAAAGCTTTTAGTTTAAAATCAGGAACAAGGAGCTGGGGAGATGGCTCCGAGGCACAAGTGCCTGCTGGGCAAGTGCAAGGTCGTGAGTTTGAACCCCAGTCCCACCAAAAAAAAAAAAAAAAAAAAAATCAGGAACAAGACAACGATGTCCACTGTCACCACTCCTATTCAATGCATTTCTGGAAACATTAACCAGAGCAATTAGATGAAAGAAAAATAAAAGGAAAAATGACTAGAAAAGAAGTGAAATTGTTACTTGCAGATGACATAATACTCTATATAGAAGATCCAAAAAACTCCAAGAGACTTGTAGATTAAATAACCAAATTGAGTAGTGTAGCACGACAGAAAATCAATACTCAAAAATCAATAGCATTGCCAGACGTGGTGGCGCACACCTGTAATCCCAGCACTCAGGAGGCTGAGGCAGGTGAATCAGTGCAAGTTTGAGACCAGCCTGGGCTACAAAAGTGAGCTCAAGGTCAGCCTGAATTGCATAGCGAGACCCTGTCTCAGAAATCAAAAAAAAAAAAAAAAAAAAAAAAAAAAATATATATATATATATATATCCATATATATCTATATACATCAATAGCATTTCTATACACAAACAACAAACACAATGAGACAGAAACTAGGGAATCCATGCCTTTTAATTAGCACACATAAAACATGAAATACTTAGGAGTCAATTTCACAAAGAACATAAAAGATTTATAAAGTGAAAATTATAATATTTTGAAAAAAAAAAAAGAGATCAAAGAGGATTTCAAAAAATGGAAAGATATTCCTTGCTCTTGATTAGGAAAACACAACACTGTGAAAATGGCCATACTCCCAAAATTGTTATATAGATTTAATGCAATGTCCAGCAAAATACCATTAGTATACATAACATATCTAGAGAAAATATTTCTAAAAATCATTTGGAACCAGAAAAGACAAAGAAAATACAAAGGCAGTCCTAGCCAAAAAAACATAAGGCTGGAGGCATTACAATCTCTGACCTGAAATTATACTACACTACTGTAATATAAAATCAGCATGGTACTGGCAAAACAAACAAACAAAAAACCAGACCTCAAGATCAATGGAACAGATTAGAAGATGCAGACCCAAGTACAAACACACTCAGCCACCCTCTCTTTGACAAAGGGGACAAATATATTCACTGGAAGAAAAAGGGCCTCTTTACTAGTGCTGGAAAAACTGACTTTCAACATGTCTAAGGCTAAAATTAAACCCATGCCTATCACCATACTCAAAACTACAGTAAAAATGCATCAAAGATTTAAATGTGAAAACTGAAACACTAAATTTTCTAGGTGAGAAAGCAGGTAGAAACCTCAAAGCTATAAGGATAGGTAGAGAGCTGGTGAACAAACACCAAACTGCATAGGAAATATCTCAAAGAATCAATAATTAAGATCTCATGTTTTTAAAAAGTTTATGTACATCAAAAGAAATCACCAATCAGGTCTTCTATATAGAGTATTATGTCATCTGCAAGTAATAATTTCACTTCTTCCTTTCCAATCATTATTCCTTTCTTCTTTCACTTAATTGCTGTCATTAACTAGGAAAACATTTTAGCCACTGTCCCTTAGACAAAGGCCTTTCTAGAACACATAAAGAATTAAAATAAAAATCAGATCTCTAAAATTCAAAGACCCAACAAAAATATACATTTGAGATAAATATATACTTCACAAACAAAGAAATACAAATGGCAAATGAAAAAACATTATTGATCATTCAAGAGATGCAAATTAAAAAATGCTGAGATTCCATATTAGGCCAAAAAACATGGCTATCATCAAGAAGTCAACCAGGGTGGTCAAGATAGCTCAGCGGTCTAAGTGCCTGCTTAGGCAAGTGTACAGGACCATAGTTCAATCCCCAGCACCACATGCCATGCCAGCCCCTCCCTGAGGGTGGGTAGAGCCAGCCACATACACAAAAAAGTCGACAAATGTTAGACAGGCTGTGGGGGAAAAAGAAACCTTTCTTCATTATTGTTGGGAGTGTAGACTGATACAACCATTATGGAAATTAGAGTGGAGACTCCTTAAAAAGCTAGGATTGAAGGTTCCATTTAAGCCAGCTATTCCCCTCCAGGGTATTTTTTCAAAACAACTGAAATCACCATAGCACAGTGATATATGTACACCTTTATTTATAGCAGCCCAATTTGTCACAGCTAAATCATAGAATCAGCCCAAATGCCCATCAACTGAGGAATAACTAAAAAAGATATGATATTTTTATACAATGGAGTATTACTCAGCTATAAAAGAATGTAAGTTTGAGGCTTTTATACATCAGTGGATGCAAGTAGTGACTATACTGCTAAGTGAAACAAATCAGACTTGTATGTACAAATATCCTATTGTCTTGCTAGTGTGAGAACCTGAAAGAATAAAATCTGAAAGATACAGTTTATGTTTAAATTTTTCTTTTTTTTTGTAGAACTGGGAATTGAACTCAGGGCCTTATGCTTGCAAGACAGGTGTTTATTCTACTGAGCTAGCTCCCCAGTTCTACCAACATCACAGGCTTGTATCTGGTAACCTAAAAAACTGATCAGAAAACAATATTATGCAATACAATGACCATTCCTATTACTTTGTTTAATGAAACTTGAATTCATTTCCAATGTTTCTTTCTTTTCCTTTTTTCTTTGTTACTATTTTGTATTCTTTAAAAAATAAAAATTAAAAAAAAGATGAGGAAACAACTTCAAACATACTCAACCACCTTATGTTTGACAAGGGGCCAAATACCTTCACTGGAAGAAAGACAACCTCCTTGAATTGACAGGAGGACAACTGTGACCATGAGGCCAGCCTGGACCACACAGTGATTTCAAGTCCAGCCTGAACTACAAAGCAATATCCTGTCTTTAGAATAATAATAATAACAACAACAATAATAATAATACTAAATAGATACAAATTTAAAAATATATACATATATATGAATGATTCTGAAAAACTGACTTTCCACATGCCAAAGATTAAAACTAGACCCATATCTCCCTCCATGCATTAAACTAAAATAAAAATATAGTCAAGGTCTAAATATTAAACAGAAACAAGTCTGCTGCAAAATAGAGTAGCTTGAACTCTTGAAGACATTCATGTAAAGACTTTATGAACAAAAACACTGATCACACAAGATACACTAAAAAGAATCAACAACTATAATTCCATTTTATTAAAAAAACAAAGAAACCATCAACAGAGTGAAGAAAATTCACAGACGGGAAAAGTTTTGTCAGCTGTTGCTCAGATAAAGGGCAAATATCTAAAATATATATTAAAAATTGACACTTAAAAAATTAGGCTAGAATTTTAAAAAGTAAAATTACAATCAGGTCAATGTCTTTTATCACCTAGACCTAAATATGAGTCATAATTAAAATACCTACTGTAACTTAGGATCCACTATTAAGAAAAAAGTTTAAAAGTTTGCTTACCCATGTCAACTGCATTTCTAGTTGATGATGAAGAATTTGATCCTACAATGAACAGTTTTGCTAAGCAATGAAAAAAAAAAGTGATTACATTTGGGTACATATATACCATTAAAATTACATATATGTATGTGTGTGTGTATATATATATATATATATATATATATATATATATCCTGAATGAATATTTATTTATTTATTTATTTATTTATTTATTTATTTAGTGGTACCAGGGATTGAACCCAGGACCCTCTGCTTGCCAGGCAAGCACTTACTCTACTGAGCTATCTCCCCAGCCCCAGTGAATGAATTATCTTTTTCTTTCCTGGTAACATAATTTTACAGTGTTCACCTAAAGATACAAAAGCAAGCTGGAGTAGTGACATAATTACAACCCCAGCCATAGGGAGGCTGAGGTAGGAGATTGCTAGCCTGGCTTATAAAGCAAGACCCTATCTTTTCTTTTTTTTAACTTTTTGAGACAGAGTTCAATGCAGTTCAGGCTGGTCTTGAACTCACTTTGTAGCCCGGACTGGCCTCTAACTCACAGTGATTTTTCTGCCTCAGTCTACCTGGTGCTGGGATTACAGGCATGAACCACTATGCCTAGTTCCTGTCATATTCAGAAAAATGAAAACACAAAAATTAAGGCACAAGCATATTTCCACTATAATTTTTTAAATTATACTAAACAACTATTTGTCAAAACTAAAAGCAAATATTACTTTCCTATATATAGAAAGCAGGTCAGATATAGGAGTTTAAATTACTTGAAATGTACATTTTTATAAATTAAACATTATATGTTTTCTCCAATGAATTAAAATTTGTCCAAACTATAAATTAAACTATTTTGTAATGAGAAGAAAATTTTTAAAAACCTACAATCCTACTTTCCCAATATAATCATTTTGCTTCTCAGGCATAACTTTGCAATTTTTGGTCATCTGAAGCACATTATCACATATATATTTCCATCTGACTTACATTTATGTACTAAGAATTCTGTATTTATTTTATGTAGTCCTTTAGTTATTTTAATTTTTTATTATAACAGTAATGCACTTACTCTACAAGTGAGGGAAGTCTATAAAAGTAGAAGGACCAATGAGATAAGGCAATGGTTTTATTACTCGAAGCAATTATTATTTAGATCTTTCATATAGTCTGTTTCTATTGTATAACTTTATATGCTTTTTAAGTATTTGAATATTGCATAATTTTCATAGTGTACTAAATTGAGTTCCTATTTTATTAACATTTAAGTTAGCAAATATCGCTATTACAGTCCCAGTTTTCTGTTATCACCTATAAATACTAAAACATATTGGTAACTTTTCAATTTCATAATGAATCATTTTCTTAAGATGAATTCTCAGAAACTTGATTACAGGTCAAAAGATTTGAACTTTCCTGTGAATACTGTAGTATTTTACCTACTTTACAATACTGTGTACCAGTATTTATTTACTATACTGCCAACTGTAAAGAATCACACTTCTAACAATATAGGATGTTCAATCAGTAAAGTCTATGCAAATCTTACAAAATCTAAAAATTTTTAAAATATGAAACCTTTGAGGATCCAAGAATTTTGGAATAAGGGAAATTCAGTATATATACTATGGTCTGTGCTAGTTTTCCCCACAAAGACTCATGTAGTCATGAGGTAGCTTCTGGAGTTTGTGACTGATTCTTGATCCAGTGTTGGTAATATTGGTATAAGTATCCTGGGGCAGATATTCTGCATTATAATGTAAAGAGGGGAGAGAGGGTAGCCAACTGTCTTAGCTACTGCCACTCCCTTTGCTCTTGCTCTTTGCCACTGCCATGAACTGCTGGTCTCTGCCATGTGCCACTCTGCTTTATAGCCAGCTGAGTATGGACTGAAATCTCCACTGACTGTGGAGGTAAATAAGTCTTTTCTTTCTTCATTTTAGGAGTCAGGTATTTGTCCCAGCAATGAGAGAAGAATAACTGAGACAGACTTTGGTACCAGAGAAGTGGGGCTGTTGGTGTGACTAAACCTGACCATGTGGATTATGAGCTTTTGGGAATGGCTTACAAGAAGAAACAGGAAAAGTTTGGAGATGTTGCCTACAAGAAAAACGGTGGAACAGATTCAGCTTTTCTGTATAGGAGATCCTGGTCAGAGCTCAGAAGACCAGAAGGCTGACAGAAATCATGACAGGTTAGGGAGGTTTCTGCTGGCAAAAAGGACTGCATTAGTTGTTTTGACACCAGATGATTTGTGTTGTGGCCTGGCAAAAAGTTTGTCTGCATTTTGTTCATGTCCAGAGACTTTGTCTCAGAATGATTAACCTGACAAAGGAAATCTCAAAGTAGTCAAATATTGAGGCAGTGACATGGCTACTGTCAGGGATTTTTGTTCAGATTTATGTTGAGGATCAAGAGCAAAGAGCCCAGCAGGATGATTTAAGATGTTAGTTTGGCCAGAAGGGAAGATTGAATAAAGCTATAGAATATGAAGATGGATCTGAGAAGATCTCCACTGCACAGAAGGAAGAAGAGAATGGGAAGGATGGTCTGAGGGCACCATAGGAGGTGGCATGTCTCCACTCTTTGTAATCTCAGAACTACAAAGTTAAGGGACCTTGTCTTAAGAGAGAAAGCTGCAGAGCACCATGTTCCTGAATGACAGTGGTGGCCATATCATGTTCCAGAATGGCACTAGCCCTGAGAATTCATTCCATAGAATCAGGCTCAGAGTGCCCAGTGATCCAGGCACTTGACCCCTATAGCTAAAAGAGAAGGAAGCCTAGCTACTGCTCCAGCTGGCAGCAGACCTGACACTTGCATAATGCATGAGTTGAGTTTAAGAAGGCTTTCACCTAGATTTCAAAAGGCCTGGGAGGCCAGGCAGTGTGCCCAAGAGGGTAGTGTGTAAAGCTGTGAATGAGAAGCCTGTTCACTGGAAAACCTCAGAGATTTGGATAATCTAGGAAAAGCTGCAAGATAGCAAAGCAGGTCTGAGGGAAGCTGTGGGAGCTAAAACTAGCAGAAGAGCCATAAGGTGGAGCCACATGGAGTTCACAATTTGTCAGACTGTTTCAGATGTTCCACATGGAGCTACAGGACTTAAATGTTTGCCCTGCTAGACTTTTGATTTGTGTTGGTTCCAGCGCTTTGGATTCCCCTGTTGTTTTTATCTTTTTGAATGGTAATGTTTATCTTGTACCATTGAATGTTGGAAGAGTTTAACTTTTCATTTGTACAGGGGCTCACAGCTAAGAATTTGCCTCAGATCTTGGAAGAGACTTGAGACTTGGACTTTTCAGAAATGCTGAAATTTTTAGCACTTTGGCAACTCTAAAGATGGACTAAAATGTCTTTTTCAAAAAGGGGTATGCCTGAGTTTTGGGGGATCGAGAGGCAGAATGTTATGGTTTGTGTCTAGTTGTCCCCCAGAAAGCCTCATGCAGTCATGGGGCAGCTTCTGGGCTGATTATTGATCCAATGCTGAGATTATGCATGTGAGTGCCCTAGGACAGACATTCTTCATTACAATGTAAGGGGAGGAGAGAGACTAGTCAGCTGCCTGAGTTTTTGCCACTCCCTTTGCTCTTGCTCTTTGCCACTGCCATGAAAAGTTGCTTTCTGCCATGTGCCACTCACTGGCCTTGGAGCCAGCCGGGTGTGGACTAAAGCCTCCACTGAATGTAAGCTAAATAAATCTTTCCTTCCTTCATTTTGGGTGTTGGGTATTTGTCCCTGCAATGAGAAAGGAGGAATTGATATAATGCACTTTAAAAACTCCCTTAAAAAATCTTAATAGGTATAATATGCACCTCCCCAGAACATTACATGGTACTTCTTTGGTTGCAAGGGAACTTGAACTTTCAGTGTACAAAACTTATAAATATGTGTAACACTGAAACTTCAGTTTGATTTCAACTGTACATTATACATATTTATATAACTCACTGTTCAAAACCTAAATTTACTAAATAAACAAACAGGTAGACAAGGTGGAAGAACAAAGAGAGAAAAAAATGAAGAAAATAGGAATATATGGTGAAATATTATTATGTAAGATGATTGACATTCAACACATGCCACAAAAGTGTTTGGATGATACTCCTTTGTGCCATCTCAAGTGACCTCTTGTCTCTGAAACAGGCATCTCTAAACAAGTGAAAAGGGGAAAGTTCCTCAAACAATTAGAACTTAGATACTTAGCAAAAATCTCATGCCCTGCAGGAACCCTTCAGTTCCAAAGATGACTCTCATAAAGAATTATAGTCAACTAGCCGGGCGTGGTGGCACACACCTGTAATCCCAGCACTCGGGAGGCTGAGGCAGGAGGATCGGTGCAAGTTCGAGACCAGCCTGGGCTATAAAAGTGAGCTCAAGGCCAGCCTGAACTGCATAGTGAGACAAAAAAGACAAAAAAAAAAAAAGAAAAAAGAATTATAGTTAACTATAGAAAGAATGCTGCTTTCACTTCCTTTTCTACACAAATAACAATATGAAATTAACTGAAAGAAATGGGTTAAGGAGTCAAGAACAATCTAAATGGACTCCCTGTTTTTGTATCACTTACCTGCTATATGACAATTTTCTATTTTAATAGAAAGGGGTTTTGTTTGTTTCCATGTTGCCTAGGCTGACTCTGAACTCTTGCATCAGCCTCCCAAGTAGTTGGTACTATAAGTACATGCCACCATGCCTACCTGTATGACAACATTTGAGTTTTATTTAATGTCAATAGTATACACAGGATAAAAGATCTACCTTGGGGGCCAGGGAGATAGCTCAGTAGAGGGAGCACTTGCCTGGCAAGTGTAAGGTCCTGAGTTCAATCTCCAGCATCACACACAAAAAAGAGAAGACTTACTTTGCAGGCTTATTTTGATAATAATATGAGGAAATATAACCATAAAGTTGTAAGTACAGTGCCTGACATGAAGCAAAAAAGTAGCAATTATTCTTTTGGATTCAAAAATACTTACTTTGTGGTAAGCACTGCACTATGTATCTTTACTTCATCCAACTAACAAAGAAGCCCATGAATTGTATCTCTGCTTTAAAGATGATGAAACAGAGGCTCAGAGAGGTTATTTTGTTAGCCTCAAATCGTACCAGCTTATAATCTTCACGTGTACATTCACAATTTCAATCCATACTCAAACTTGTATGTGGGAGTATATTTCTAGGGACTGAACCAGGGCCTCTGCCCCAAGCTATATCTCCAGTCCTTTTTTGTTCAGGACAGTATCCCACTAAGCTGCCAAGGTAATGTACAGTCCCTATACACTAGCCTCCCACTTTCTGGGGTTATAGGCATGCACCATTATTGCCAGTGGTGTAACAAAATGAATTATAAAAATTGGACTTTACCAGAAACTTTCATCTCTTCTCTTTCATCTGGGTTTATCTTCTCTACTGCGTGAGATCCAGTACACTCCAAGACATCTGGAAACTCCTATAATAAACAGGATGCTTATAATAAATATTGCTATTTCTAATTAATTAGACAATGTTCTGTTGTCCATAATGCTCCTGAGAGCAGAGAACCCACAGATAATAGAATTCTTCACTTGAGATCCAATGAACTTTCCAAGGGTTACAAAGTCCTGATAGAGGTAAAACACTCTCTGCATGTGTGCGTGCATACGTGCATGCATGTGTAAAATGTGTTTCTATTTTCTAGGAAGATCTGATCAGATATTCAAAAGAATGTAGGATTAAATGAAAAAATCAGAAAATAGGAGGAGCATGAGCAAGTTAGAACTGCTAAAACAGTAGGTAGTTTTATTAAACTTTCTACATTAATCAAATTTTTAAAGAAACTTTGTCATGCTTTTGAATTTTCCTGTCACTGAACTTTAATCTGCAAAGAGATTTCAGTCTAAAAAAATTTTTTTTAGCACAATTTTAGACTTGCAGCAATATTTAACAGATGATATTGTAAAGATTGAATATTGTACAGATTTCTCATTCACCTCCTGCCTTCACACATGCATAGCCTCCCCTTTAGGAATATCCCCATAAGAGATGCATATATGCTATAAATGATGTGCCCACATTGATACATTATAATCACAAATTTACATGCGAACTCATTGTTGGTGTGGGCCTGGACATTTAGCATACAATGACACATACCCACCACTGCAATTATAATGTACTATAATTGTACATTATAGTATCAATGTCATATCAGTGCTCTGTGCTCCACCCACTCATCCCTTCCTCCCCACCACCCTGAAAAGCCACTGCTCTTTTTACTGTGACCACAGTGTTTCTACAATGTTAAACAGAATCAAATACTACATAGTCTTTTAAGATTGATTTTTTTTTTTCACCTAGTAATATATATTTAAAGTTCTTCCATGTGTTTTCATGACTTGATAGCACATTTCTTTTTAGCATTGATTAACTATCCATTGTCTAGATGTATCCATTCATCTACTGAAGGGTATCTTAGTTGCTTTCAAATTTTGGAAGTATGACTAAAGGTACTATAAAATCTACGTGCAGGCTTTTCATAAACATAAAATTTTGGACTCCCAGGAGAAAAAGAATGGTGGATCATACAACAATAGTATGTTTAGTTATGGGTCACAAACATTTTAAAGTAAAACATTTCTTTTCCTAGAAGCAATTAAAAAAAATTAAGTGCCATCCCAATGTACTGTAATGATTATGAGGATATGATAAAATGTTAGTATATATCAGTCTGAGATACACTGACTAACATAACAAGATTTAACAAAGCAAATAATGAGGCTTCTTCATGATCGGTGAGCATATTACAGTATCTGCCACATACTGGGAGTTTAGTACGTATTTAAATAACACACAGAATAAATGGTCTTTTCAGATAAAAAGATACATCAACAATATGATCATCAGGGCTAAGGAGATAGTTCAGCAGTCTAAGCACCTGCCTGGCAAGTGCAAGGACCTGGGTTCAATCCCTAGTACTGCATGCTATGCATGCCCTGAAACCAGGTATAACGGCATGTGCCTGTAATCCTAGCTCTGGGGGAGGCTGAGATAGAAGGGTCGCTACGTGTCCCAGCTGCATAGCAAGACCCTGTAGTACTAAATAAACAAAAGATTTTTTAAAATTATGAAGAAAATAAAAAGATATTTGACCATCATCTATGTGTGTATAGAAGCTATGGTTATAAAGTTGCAGTATGTTTTCCTGTGAAGTTTTTAAAGTAGTCTAAGAAATTTGATAGAAGCCTTTAATGCAGCAGGATTTCACACAATATCTACAGAAAGATATTTTATACATTAACATGTGTGGTAATATTCATGCAATAACATTTAACCAAATACAACTCATTATTTCATCAGAAACTGAAATTTTATAATTTCTAGTAACTATTACTGTTGTGATATTTTACCAAAGCAATCTACTAATCATAATCATTCCTCTACTAGACCAAATGTCAACTAGAATAAAATGCTGATGGTGAGGAAACTGTAGTGGGAATTATACACAAGAATCCTAGCAACTAGTCTAGTTCAAGAGTTGACCAGAGTCCACTTTTCTGCTTTATGCTTAATCCTACTGGTAAGATTTTCATCACAGCAAATGAGCCAGGAGAGGTTTTATGGCTAACTTCCTGTGGTGGATTAACTAATGGTCAACTTGTAACACTCTGCTGAACTGATCAGTGTGGTGCTGGGTGTGGAAGGCCCACCAGTGGATTGCTGCCAACGGCATAAAAGGATAACTGGAGAAAAAGATGGTGTGCTGCTCATTCTTCTGAGAAGCATGTCATGCTGGTTTTTCCTGCTATGACTTCAGCCATTCTCATCGTCAGAGAAGCCTGGGTCTGTGCTATCACTGAGGATAGCTGTGATTCTCTTTAGGGAGCTCTGGCCCTACATGGTCGCTTCCTGGCTCCCTCGGCCTCTGGCACAAATCCTTCATCATACTGGCGCAGACTTTCTAGCTTTCATCACTGATCTTTGTGCCTTCCTAGTATAGATCTTTGGTACAGACTTGCATGTGATCTTGTCGTGCTCTAAGACTCCAACTGGCCTAGTGGAAGACATTCCCATTAGCTGTTTTTAGCTGAACTCCTGCAGTACACTGCCACCAGATCCAGGCCCTTAGCTGGATTCTTTGGGTCTCTAGTGCATGAACAGATCTCTCACTCTTGGCGTTTGACTTTTTGGGTGGATAGTATAAAATAATCCTATAAATCGTTTCCTGTGTTAAATCTATACCCTTGCAAATCCTGATTAGAACACTGCCTATTTGAGTTCTCTCCCCAAACTGAGGAAATTAACTTCATGCTTGTGCTTCATTTCTCTTTTGACTAGCAAGACTTCCACATTCACATTCCACTTACCTTGACCAAGTCTGGGCTGATTTGGGAACTCCACTCATTCAAGGTCTTTTGGATACAATCTCGAAGCTGCAAAAGAAAGGTATTTTGAAATTGTTAATCAAACTCTAACCGCCCTCTGTACTTCTGAAGTAAGAAGGTCTTGGTTTGATAAGCTAAGCTAACAAAAATAAAGCAACAGAAAATACCATACAAACTCCAAATTTAACTTACAGGAGTTTTGTTTCCTTCCACATAAATTCAGGGGCCAAGGAGATAGCTCAGTAGAATAAGCACCTGCCTCTCAAGTGCAGGTCCTAAGTTCAATCCCTGATTACCGGCCCCCACAAAAAAAAGAACATAAATTCAGACCTATCTTCATTCTATTCTTAATTCTCAAACATTCTTTACCTAACGGAGTATTCTATTTTTATAGTTTTTGTACCAATGAAACTTTATGTAAACCTAAAACATAAAAGCATTAAAGAACAAAGAATATTTTAAGAATAAAGTTATAAACAGGAAACTAGACTGAAAAGAACAGCCTAAAATTCCTTCTAACTCCTAAATGCTACATTCCAGAAAGATTAACAAGCAATAGTGAATACGTGTAGCCCGTATTAGATTCATCTGTATTGTTCATCAGAATCAGACTCCTGAGGTCAATCCTAGACTTGTTTACCACTCCACAAACACAGAATTTTCATTTTGACAAGCACCCCAAATAACTGCTAAGTATTCAAAAATCTGAGAACCAGTAGGCAGACATATCTGATAGAGGTCAACCTGTGTGACAGTCCAGAAATCACTTCTTAACACTTTGGTACACTTTTAACCTATCTTCAATGTCTTTCCTGATAAACAAATATTTCATACTAACTTATATAAATTCATTAATGTGTTTATCTCTTACATCTATGTGTTTCAAACTT
Organism: Myocastor coypus; assembly: GCA_004027025.1. Lineage (NCBI taxonomy): Eukaryota > Metazoa > Chordata > Mammalia > Rodentia > Myocastoridae > Myocastor > Myocastor coypus. Next base: position 48,364 of record PVJA010005885.1, read on the forward strand.
GCTTGATATTGGTCCAAAATAAGACATATTCACTTAGTGAGTGAAGACCCAAATGCACGTAAGAGGACAAAATGAACAAAACAGTTATGTAAGCTTACTAATGTTACGCACTGTAGTAGCTTCTATCCTATTAGAAGAACAAAAACTGCTATGGCATGACATACTAAAATGCTTTATGACTGATAATTGGCTAACACTAGCATTTTAAAATCACTGTTTTGGGCTGGCCAAATAGTGCTGCAGATTAAAGCACCTGCAAACAAGTGCAGGGACTAGGGTTCAATTCCCAGGCCTTCGGTGCAGGCCACACCCCTGGCAATTGAGACTGAGCATGGTGCTTGCCTATCATCCCAACTCTTGGGAGGCCGTAAATAGATGGATTGCTACAAGTCTGATCTAGTAGTGAGACCCTGAACACCTTGTAGACCCTTCCCTAAAATACAAGGAAAAAAAAAATCACTGCTTTAAGGATCTTTAAGGATAGCCTAAGTCAGAGTGTAGACACAATGGGAGAGAAAAAAAAAAAAAGAGTACCTAGATGTGAGTCTCTAAACTTCAAAAGCACATTTTTTCTTTTCTTCTCATTTTTTTTTTTTTTTTTTTTTTTTTGGTCTTCTTGAGACAGGTTCTGGCTATGTAGTTTAGGCTGGCCTTGAGCTCACTTTGTAGCCCATGCTGGTCTCACAATGATAGTCTTGCAGCCTCTCAAGGGCTGAGATTACAGGCATGTGACACTAGGCCCAGCTAAGCACACTTTTTTTTTGTGGGGAGGGCAGTTCTCAACCTGTAGATCAAGACCCCGGTGGGGGTCGAATGACCAAAACACAGGGATGGCCTAAAGCCATGGGAAAATTTATTTGGAATTACAGTTTTGAAGTAGCCACCAAAATTATTTTTTGGTTTGGGTTCACCACAACATTAGTAACTGTATTTTGGGGTCATGGCATTAGAAAGATTGAAAACCACTGGTCTGCAGAGTGTTCAGGGTCTCACTACTAGATTGGACTCTGTAGTGATCTGCCTGTTTATAGCCTCCCAAGAGCAGGGGTTACAGGTGCTCTACCATGCCCAGTTGCAACTGCCTTTCAGTGCACCCAGGGAACTGGCTTGCACAGCAGGCCTGGGAATTAAATCCCCAGCCCTTGTGCCTACTTTCATTTGCTGAGCTATTGCCAAGCAAAGACTTATTCTATTGAGCTCTCTCACAGCCCTAAAAACACATTCTTCTTCTTCTTATTATTATTATGGCCACTCAGCCTGCCCTGTGGGTGGGGCTGGTGCAGTATGCACTGGTTGGGATCCAAGTGTGGTCCCTGTGGTTGCCTAAGCTTTCCTAAGCAGGCACTTTAGACTGCTGAACCATCATGCTGGCCCCTAAAAACACATTCTTAACAGCAACAACAAGGCTAAACTTTTGAACTCACTATCTAAATTACAACTGTTTATGATAAAAGTCAGTAATTTTTTTCTATCATTTCCGTCAATATAGATAACGAAAAAAAGCAACTGGTTTAGCAAGAGTACAGAACCACCTATGTTTGTATTTATGATCTATAATAGTAATTTGTGTGCTGCCCACAATAACTCATTTCAAGTTACCAGGACTCTATCTTTGTGCAAAGTGTATTTATAATCAAATTGATGTCAATAGATAAATATTAGTTTGTAGGGCTGGCTAGATAGCTCAGTGGACTAAAGCACCAGCTTAGGCAATACAGGAGCTGGAGGTTTGATCCCTGGCTTGTCATACTGGCCCCACCCCCAGGGCCTGTTGAACCAATTAAGACTGAGACAGCCTGGTGGCTTGCGCCAGTAATCCCAGCATTTAGGAGGCTGAAAAACAGGAAGGATCACTAGGAGTCTAATCTGTGTAATGAGACCCTGTAGACCCTGTACTAAATACATTAAAAAAAAAAAAAAAAAAAAAAAAAGTTTATACCCTTCCACACAGATTACAAGTCTTTTTTTCAGGTCAGTAAAATGTTGAGGCAAGATGTTAACAATTGTATCAGGAGTGGTTTGTTTAAGTCATGAAAAAATTGTGAGAAATCTTCCTCTAGAAGAATAAATCACTTTACGTGCTTTAGAACTTCTTGATGAATTCACTAATTTAAGAAAATAAGTGTATTTTCTGAGTAATTACTCCTTCCTTGAAACCACTTTCTCATAGCAGCCTGTTAGCCTTGGTTAGCTTAAATAGTCTCAAAGCCTTTTGTAACTTTTAAATAAATCTTGGATTCTGCAAAATTTAAGACACAAGACAGGGATGGTGGTGTACTCCTAAAATCTCAGAACTAGGGAGGCTGAGGCAGGAGAATCACTATAAGTCCAAAGCCAGCTTTTGCTACACATGAATTCAAGACCAGTCTAAGCTATATAGTAAAATCCTTTCTAAAAAAAAAAAAGCAAGCCAGGGATATAGTTCAGAGGCGTAAGCCACCTGTCTGGCAAGCACAAGATCCTGAGTTTGATTCCTAGTTAAAAAAAAAAAAGAAAAAAAAAATCAAGGCAAATGACAGATGAGTTCAAAGTTATTAATTACATGAGGATTCACTGAGTATATCACAAACCTATCTCATCTATTCTGGGTGATCATTAACCTTTTTTGTTTTGTTTCCTATTCTATTCATTCTTATCATGCACATATAATATTACTAAAGAAAAATATCACCAAATCATTAGATCTGCAGTTGTATAAGAATTTTTTTAAGAATCCTTTGATACAACTAAGCATTACTACTTTTTAAAGAGGTGGATAGAAGTCTTACAATGGCCCATTTTAAAATAATATTTGGCCCTAAATAAAACCAAGCTTTGATTACAGTCAAGTATGATGGCCCAAACCTGCATTCCTAGAACTAAATAGGCTGAGGCAGGATTACCAGTCTGAAGCTTGTCTGGAATGCACAGCAAGTTCAAGACTGGCACAGACTACACAGTGAGGTGTTGTCTCACACACACAAAAAGCTGATTTCATAAAATTCTAGTGAAACACATATATCTTGGGAGAGTCATAGAAATACAAACTAGAAGAGCCCTTTTAAGAAATTTAATTGAATTCACTATGTGATGCATATTTCCTCAATAAGGAGTGATTTTTGGGGGCCGGTGAGATAGCTCAGCAATCTAAAGCACCTGCTTAGGCAAGCTTAGGCAACCACAGGGACCTCGGTTCAATTGCTGGTACCACATACTTTGCCAGCCCCACGCCCAGGGCAGTCCAAGCCAGCCATACATACATAAATAAAAGTTAAAAAAAAGAAAAGTGACTTTTTCCCCCCAGTTTTTTAATCTCTTCAATGAGATTGAGCTGTTTCAAGTACAGCAGTACAACTCAATTTGGAGTTCTGGTTATTACAGAGTTTCTGATTTCACAGAAACAGAACATGTTTATCCTATTCTAACTAAACTGTCAGTTTCCCAGATGTCATTCTCTCAAGTTTTGCCTTAGTGACCTAGTTTCTTTTGTTTTCTCCTGCTTTGATGATGCACCCAAAGTGAAACAGTATAAATCAGACTGAGTCCTTGGAATAATGCTTTTCAAACTTGCCTGTATTATTAAGATTGCATGGTTTTCAGGAGATGGGGAATAGCTGCTCAGTGACACGGCACTTGCCTATCCATGTATAAAGCCTTTGTCACGTGAAAAGGGATTCATTTTGTAAACTAAAATAAGAGAGAAAAAAATCACAACATACCATACATGTTAACATCTTTTTGTAAGATTCATGTTTCAGACATACCGATAAACGTACAGGTCATAAAACTATGAAGTGAGTGGGCAAAATGCATTTCTTATAGTTTGTGGTGAAAGCCACTACTTTAGAATGAGTTGCAGTGAGATGAGAGAAATTTATCCTATTTACATCCAAAGGGCTATACTGAATTATCACCATCAGTACTGGAAGAAGGTTCTACCGCCAAATACAAAAATACAGGGGAAAAATAATCAAGTGGGGTGATTTAAACAGAATATATAAACTGAACTGAAACTTGAGCACAGAAAAATAAGGATTTAAGAATCGAAGAGTTCTTTATCTCTTGAAAATAGCGGAATCCCCAAGTACACTTAGATGCTAGATGCTGCTGCAGTCTGTCTACCAGCCTCTCATGGAAGATGGAAACCCTTTCAAGACACAGCTGATAACATCATACTATGACATCCTCCAGGGCATTTTTTTTTCCTTTAATCAAAACTGGTTTGTCTTTCTCAAGGAAGTAGGTGATGGGCAATAAACATCCCTAGCTTGAGTTTTTTTGGGGTTTTTTTGCATATTAATCTCTTTCCTTCTCACAACAATCCCATAATGAAGTTATTACTACTAAACTTTAAAGCTAAGTAAACATACTAGAATTAACTTTCCTACTGTCACACAGTCCCTACATTTAAGGCTTATTATTTTAATTTTTACTTGACACATTGTAACTTCTGGCATATTCCTTGAGATGTTTTTTCAGTACTAAATTGCTCCATAGCTCACCAATATTTTTCGTCTACTGGTGGTGCAATTAATGAGCAACGACTGGTTCAGGAATGGCCAGGGTAATTCCACATTAATCTCTGTCATTTGCTGCCACTGATTAGTCTTCAGGCAAACAAAATGAGATATATTAATCTGTAGACTTACGAAAAATATATGTCTACCTAAAAGCCAATTAAGTCTTCAGTTGTATGACGGGCAACAATATTGAAACCAATGTCAACACAATCTAAAATTAAATATAAATATCATTGCATTTGCTAGAGGTTAAAGGTTCAACTATTCCTTGGCCGGACTCGGTGGCTGGTGACCGAAGTAGAGAGAGCACAGAGCGCCGAGGGCGGCAATCCAGCTCTTCGGAGACCCAGCCGAGCCGCGCAGGGTGTCGCGCGCGGCTGCACCTGCAGCCGGGGCTGGCGCCGCGCGTCCGGCCCCGCGTCGCGCCCCGCCCCGCCCCGGCCGCGGCCTGCCCGCGGCCCCGCTCACCTCCTCGCTGTGCGTGGACGGGCACTTCTTCCGCAGGCGGCCACAGTTGAGCAGGTTCCCGGTCTGCAGGTGCAGGGTGCTGGCCCGCGCTAGGAGCGCCCCGGCCGCGCGGCTGTTGGTGCCCATGGCAGCGGCCAGCCGAGGGGCGAAGGACCGCGGGAGGGCGGGAGGGCGGCCAGGCGGCGGGCGACGGCCCCGCTCGGCAGTGAGTCCGAGGCCCGAGAGGCGAGCGCGAAGCTGCCGGCGCCACGCAGCCGCAGCCCGGTCTGTCCTGGGGCGAGGAGGACGGCAGTGCTGGAGCGGAGAAGTGGCGGCGGGGGAGAGCAGCGGCGGACTGCGGCTCCGCGGGAGAGGCGGCGCCGGCCGAGCGCGCAGTTCCTGGAGGGCAGTGACTAAGCAGAAATCGCGGCGGGGAAAGTGCGCCGTAATCGTTACTCGGCCCGCGGAGGGGGGCGGGGCGTGAACGGGTCGCGAGCGCCGGCCGCGGGGCCCTGGCTCTCAGCTGGCAGCGGCGGCAGCGGCGGCGGCGGCGGCGGCGGTGGCGGCGAGCGGGCGGGCGGCGCGGGCGGGCGGGTGAGGGCGCGCGCCAAAGCGTCCCCCACCGGCCGACGCAACCGGCGCCGCGTGCGGTCGCGGCGCGCGCTCCTCAGCCAATGGCCGCCTCTGCGCGATTCTTCGCCGGCCTCCTTAAAAGGACAGCCCGGGGACGAGACTCTGGAAGGACGAGCGGCGCTGCTTCTCGCCCGACCCCTGCTGCTGCGCAGCGTTGCCCTTGCCCTGAGTGCCGCTGTTTACTCCTGTTCACTAGTTAAGATGGTTTTGATGCACCCTGTTTTCTGACACTATGTTGAGTCCGAGGATAACGCTTAATCTTTGCTCTAAGCTCAGTTCAAGAGAAAACTAAGCATTTGAAACTTTGAGGAAGCCGGGCAGGGGCTGAGGCAGGAAGATCATTGCTACAAAGTGAGCTCAAGGCCAGCCTGAACTGCATAGCGAGACCCTGCCTTAATAGGACAACAAAACAAAAGCATGATACAAAAATATCCTAGGACAGCTAGTTTGTAGACTCTAGATGAATTCAGAGTGAACAGGTGAGGTTAGAGACACACTAACCACTAAGTGAGATTAATCATTCAGCCCCTCATGGGTGATTATGATTCGTTAACATTTATTGCTTTTCCCTCAAGAAGACTTCATTTTTGTTGGGAAGAATCACCTTAAGGCAAAGTGAGATTTTTATCATAATGGCACAAAATCTGAAGGAAAAAAAAAAAAAAGAATTTAGGTTGGTTAATTGAGAAGAGTTGAGGAAAAGATGGTAAAGATCTTCCTAAGAAGGAGAAATTGAGCCCGAGGTCATTTGTTGGCTGAAAGAATGATGGTAAATTTATTGAAGAGACAGGTTATCTCCGGAAGAAAGAACATGGGCCTCTGCCATAAAGAAAGATAAGACTTGAGACCACATTCTTTCTTTTTTATTGAGACCTTATTGTTAAAGTGAAATAAACCCTACAAAGTTTTACTGCTTTCTCAGATATGAGGAACTAGAAGTGTAAATAAGAACCAAAATGTATAATATATGTTGTGGAATGGAAAGAAAATATTCAAATGAGAAGGGAAAACAGGGAGTGGGGAGGAGGAAAGGAGAAAAGCGACAAAAAATAGAATAAAAAATGCAAACAATGCTTTTGTACAAAAAAAAAGATCAAAAGGGGTTGAATGGAGGGGAATGGGGTAAAAAGCAAGGTATTTGTACAGGTACAAATTCCCTATGATGAATGACATCTTTATGTATATCTAAAATGTACCAATAAAAATTCAAAAGCATGTGTGTGCAAAAAAAACCCTTCAATGAATGCAAACATTTCATTATTAAGTTGAATTTGCTGTGGTATTATTTCTTGACCTTTTTTTTTTTTTAAGGTTTATTTATTTTTTTCTTGTTTCAGAACTTTAGTTTGTTTATTTTTATGACCAGCTCAGCCTGCCCTGAGGGCAGGGCTGGCGCAGCATGTTGTGCTGGGGATGGAACAGAGGTCCCTGCAGCTGCCATCCTGCTGGGCCCCTCTTGACTTTTAAAAATTCATCTAAATACATTCTCTATTACTGTGAAAGTAATACTTGATTAAGGCTTAGAAGTGGCATCTACTAAACTATGAGAGCTGCCTAATGGCTTGAAATTTACAGAACATATTAGCCAATTATGTTGGTGCCAACATTCACTAGCATGGTTTATGAACCTGAGTTTATGGGTACTGTTTTATCTTAGCTAATGTCTATGCTTCACTTTTTCCAGTTGGAAAGATGACAGTCTGAACTATTAAAAAGCTGCTGATACCTGACCATCTTTACTCTTGAGCAGTGGAATGCCCCCATGGTTCCACCGGACACCATATACTTTTTTCCCCTGTAGCTGATGCGAGGAGGCAGCAAAGCCCTTAGTCCAGTACTTGACTCAGTCAACATTTAATAAGGAAGCATTCCTATTATTAGTGCTTCTACACTTTCCCCTACACACTAGTTCTCATAATAAATTCCTAACGAGAGCAAAGCAGGTATGTTCTTTTTTAAGAGTTATACTTGTTTGTTTTTGCTTTTCGTCTTTTTAAGACAGGTTCTCCCCTCTGCAGTTCAGGCCTCTTGTGAGCTCACTTTGAGCCCAGGTTGGTCTCTAACAATCCTCTGCCCCAGCCTCCTAAATTCTGGGGTTATAGGCATGTGCCACCACACCTGGCTCCTTTCTGCTTCGTAGCACCTCAGTTAACTTATGTGTTAAAAAGTCTCAGAAAGCAGTGTGTATTAGGGCCCTGATCCAAACCTAGTTCCTTTAGTTGCGAACTCTTAGTCTTCCATAATGCAGATAGTTTAAATTCTTGATGTGTTTTTGCATGACTTGTTTTTCAATGCCAGTACAGCTGTAATTTACTCCCAATTATATTTGATGATACCATGGCCATAACACTGTAATTTTAAGAGCAGGGAAATTTAATCTCCTAAATTTATTCTGAAGATGAAACCAAGGAGTGCAGATCTAGAGAACTTGGTTAAATAAGTCATTTTGAGCGAGTCATTTTTCTCCTGTCAAAAAAAGAGGAAAATGTAACATTTCTATCTTTGGGAATAGTCTAAATTTTGTTCCTAGGTTCTTTAACATTCTCAAATGCTTTGTAAATCTAAGAGTATAGCTGTAGGATCCACTACCTTTGTTCATGCTCCCCTTTAAGAACATTTCTAGCTGGGCGCAGTGATGCATGCATAGGCATTGCAGATGGGCAGGGAGGGCAGGGAGCAAACACTTTATCCTTGTTTTCTTGTGGTTCCTATTCTAGTGGTAGAGGCAGACTTCACAATATTACACACAAATGTAAAATTATACTGTGGCTGTTACTGTGACCTAAGGATACAAATTATTAAATGGACACATGGTTTATAAAATCATGGTGGGGAAGAATTTGCTGCTGAGTCTGTTGAGAAAATCAGTGATCACACTGAATAAAGGCTGTCAAGCTGTACCGACCCAAAGTGCGTGGTTTTCATGGCCCTGAAAAGCATTACCATGATGGGCTTAAAAAGTGGTAAGATTTACTCAGATCAGGAAAATAGAAAATAGGCTATTTTTTAGCAAATGGACTCAACAGTCCAGGAGTCAATCAGAGAATGTTCCATCAGGAACATTAGATTGCAGTGCTCTACCAGGGTTGGGACTGACTGTGAAAATGTACTGAAATTCCTGTGTTCAAGTACAGTAGAAATTATGCCACTGTCAATTTGAATCCATTAACTCCACAGGGTCATGTAAGATTGCCTGGAGGCCTGTATTTGCATCTGTTTAGCTTTGTTACCATCTTATAGGTAAAAAGGAAATGATTCTTATTCTTTCTCATCTGATGAAAGTTGGAAGAGGTTGTCAGTAGTAACTAAAATTAGTATGATAAAAAATAAAGTATAAAAAGAATCAGTTAATATTTAGGACTGAATGTATATATCACATTGAACATTCTATGATTGATCACGTGACAAATTGCTATTGGTACAACTATTGAGAAATAAGTTGAAGCTGGACATCAGTTTTAAGGTTCAAATAATTATTCAGTTTAGAAATAATGATCAATTGGCCTAAAAGCATAAATATTAAGGTTGAAATTAAGTTGGTGGGAAAGCATGTGGAACAAATATTTATGTAATGAGGTTAAAAAGTATCTTTATGAATATTAATGGGAATTACAGTAGTAATTGGTACTATTAATGTAGAGATTAGAAACTAGCATCTTGCCGGGTGTGGTGGTGCATGCCTGTAATCCCAGCACTCGGGAGGCTGAGGCAGGAGGATCGGTGTGAGTTCAAGAACATCCTGGGCTACAAAAGTGAGCTCAAGGCCAGCCTGAACTGCATAGTGAGACCCTGTCTCAAAAAGACAAAAAGAAACAGAAACTAGCATCTTAAAGAAGCAGTGAACAATAAAGTTTAGGGTGGGTTGTAATCTGTTACTTAGGGATCTTAGAAGACTAGGATCTAAAAAGGTGTAAACAGCTTATCCTTTTTTTTTTTTTTTTTTTTTGTCTTTTTGAGACAGGGTCTCGCTATACAGTTGAGGCTGGCCTTGAGCTCACTTTTGTAGCCCAGGCTGGTCTCGAACTTGCACTGATCCTCCTGCCTCAGCCTCCTGAGTGCTGGGATTACAGGCGTGCACCACCACGCCTGGCAAACAGCTTATCCTGATTGATGTCTCCACTCTTACTTGAGACATTGGTGTAACAGTTGATCCTGAGTGATGTCTCCACCCTTACTTAAGAAGTTGGTGCTCCCCTCTCCTCCTTGTAAATCCTCTATTGTATGACCTAAATAAAAAAGAGATGCTAGCTGGGCGTGGTGGTGCATGCCTGTAATCCCAGCACTTGGGAGGCTGGGGCAGGAGGATCAGTGTGAGTCAAGACCAGCCTGGGCTACAAAAGTGAGCTCAAGGCCAGCCTCAACTGCATAGGGAGACCCTGTCTCAAAAAGACAAAAATAAGTAAATAAAAATAAAAATAAAAATAAAAAAATAAAAAAGAGATGCTTCTAGAGTTCTGGGCTCACTTTGAGAGAGCCAGATCTCAGTGAGTCCTCTGAGCTACTTTCACCAGGCCTTCTCCTCGTTTCTTTCGCAACCAACACAGAACATTACAACAATTAAGATGGTAAGCAAACTTATGATGGAAGAGAATAAATTTCTTACTTTTATTTGGAATTGTCTCGATATTTTCCCTTCTAAGTCTAACAGATTCCTTTTGTCTTTTAAAGTTCAGAAAGTAAGACTGGCTATGGTGGTGCACACCTGAATTCCAAGCACTGGGGAGGCTGTTGCAGGGGCATTGTTGTGAGTTCAAGACCACCCTGGGCTGAAAGTGGGCTCAAGCTCAGCCTCATCTGCACAGGGAGACCCTGTCTCAAAGAGATAGTGCAAGAAAGAGGCAGAGAAAGAGAGAGAGAGAGAGAGACCTGCAAGCAAGTGCAGGTGTAGGGGCTGCAGGGGCTGGTACAAAACTTTTTTGAAAAATCTTTAGCTTATATGAATGATAAACTCCCTTGCCTCCTGTCATTTCAGAAACTATAGTTTCTCATTTGTGAGAGAGAAACTTTTCTGGTCTCCTGAAAAGATTATCTGGTGGGAAGAAAAAAACTCCCTTTAATTTTTAAAAATGCAACTCTAGGGGCAGCCCACTTAACTGTTACTTAGTGACTTGCTATTTATTTTTTTTGAAATGAGGCAAATTCACTAGAGAAAACATGCACTTTGCTTCCATGGTTTGCATGTCTGCTCCCTTGACCTATAGCATTGTTCTCCCTGTCAGCACATTTTCTTCCTACGGTAAACAGATTTTTGAAGTCACGTCTTATTGGGTGTAAATCTTTTTTGTATATTCCTATAAAGCATCTTCTACTTAATTCTTGCTATAGAGAGAGCTTGTATACTTTCTTGTAGCAATTATTGGGTCTGTGTTACTTAAAAGTGCACTAGAGGAACAGACAATATAAATCTGTAATATAGTAACTCTTAGCTCAGAGGTGGGAGAATGCCAGAGGGTTGTCTGTGCCCTGGTGGGTTGGTGGATCCAGTTGATGTTTGAAGGCTCGGAGCTCACTATAGAGTCTGATGTGGAGTCTGGGTGGAAAGTTGAAGGGTCTGTGCTGTGAACGTGGAGAGTCTGCACCAGAAGCCTGAAGGAACTGGAGACAAACATCCAAAGGCAATGCCGAAGATTGGAGCTCCTCTGGAGAAAAGAAAGTAGCAGATTTTCTTCTTTCCCTTTTTATCCTGTGCAAGGTACAAGCCTTTTGTTCTGTAGCGCTCACATGTAGGGTGGTCTTCCTGCCACAGTTTGTGGCCTACATGGGACATTCACAGATACACCCATAGTTTTAATTAATGTTCCAGTTCATTCTTATTCAAATCAAATTGCCATATTACAAATATTTTGGTGATATTAACTTACACAGAGGTTTACTGAGTGCTGACCATAGATGTTCTTTTATGTATGAATTAATGTAATCTGCTAATCACATCAGAGATGATAATAAGATCCTTCTTATCACCATTTTATGGAGGCTAAGATATGGAAAGTCCAAGTGCCTCTCCTAGAATTAAATACCTAGCAAGTGGCAGAGCTGGGATTTTGATCCCAAGTAGAGTAGATCAGAGTCTGTATTCTCAAAAACGCCTTTCCCATACCAGGATAGTTTTGTCCACAGTCACAGTCCGACAGTGTGGAGGACCACCTGAGCAGCTCTCCTTGAAAGAAGAGCCATCCATGATCTCCCTGTTGGCTGAGCCTGGCCATTTCCTTGTATCGATATATACAGAGCCGGGAGGACTTCTCTTTATCCTTTCAATCGGCCTTAAGCAAATGCATTTTGGTCTAGGTGAGGTGCTGGTGGTAGTTTTTGAAGGTGGCATCCGTGTTTCTCTGATAACCTATATCTGCTTCTCTTTAATATGAGCCAGGACAAGACAAGATGAAGAGCCAGTGCTCCATGCTGTGGGTAGGGATCGAGTCTCAGATAGAGGCTATGACTTCCTGGGGCTTGAAAGATTACACATCAGAGGTGAAGCACCCGACCCCAAAACATTAGATACTATTGTAATATATAATACAAATTACTTTTTCTGCATGTCCTTGTCTCTGCATATGACAGAGGTAAATGCAGACCTCCTACCTGGCTCAGCTCACAGTACTCACTTCCACAATTCTGTCGTTTGTCCTCAAGCCACTCCTCCTCCTCTATTAGATAAAAACTGGGCGTGGCCCTGTGTCAGCCTTTTTGTTCCAGAAAGCCATCTTTGTGGCTGGACTTTGGGCCCTTTGACTCCCCATAATTATAAATAACTTTTAGTGTCTTGTTTTCACCGTGGGTTGCACTGGAAGGGGTAGATTGGAAATAACTTGGTGAGATTCCAATGATGTATGCTTGGACTTACAAATATAGATTTC
>PVJA010005885.1:60899-76540 GCA_004027025.1 Myocastor coypus
TTTTTTTTTTTTTTTTTTTTTTTTTTTTTTGTCTTTCTGAGACAGGGTCTCGCTATGCGGTTCAGGCTGGTCCTGAGCTCACTTTTGTAGCCCAGGCTGGTCTCGAATTCGCACCAATCCTCCTGCCTCAGCCTCCCAAGTGCTGGGATTACAGGCGTGAGCCACCACACCTGGCTAGTACAATCTTTTTTTCAGGAACTTTCTGTAACACAGCCTACCACAGAAAGCTATGAGATGAGATCAGAGGCGGAGATTTAAGGAGAGATAATAGGCTCAAAGTCACATCTGAATGCCAAGAGCTCAAGATTTCCCAACTAGAGGTGATATAATGGCTAGCCAGTGTGGTTATGTCAGGACGACTTGGAATGTATCTTGTTCTGAATCTTAAATGAGTCACCCACGTGTCTTCAATTTTAAGAAAATATATTGGTTTTGTGTTGTAAAAGAAGCTTATTAAAAACAAACAAAAAAAAAATTCAATGCCAAAGAGTAAAGAAATTAAACTTACGCTGCCATCTGAACAGCAGAATTTCCAAATTGTAAGGACAGAATGACTAATTTTTCAAAGGATTGTGAGCCTAATGGGTGGGGAAGTTAGGCTGCTCTCCTCTCCTAGGAGGCTGGCTGACACCACCAGCCATAGGAAGAGCCCTTTGGCCTTGTCCCTGAGTGCTGGACACCACACTTATAAAAGCTCCAAGTTCCAGGTGCCTAACACAGGACTCGCTTATATATGCTCAGATGGACTTCCATGTACAGATTAGATACATCACAGCAGGGATATTAGAGGAATTTTGTTGTCATAAAGTCCTGCCCTGCTTCCTAATTATACTAGACTCCTTCCCTGCCCCCAGGTTCCTTGTCTCTTATTTTCCCCCAGACCTCTCCAAATCCTTCCGTCTCCACTGGGCCTTCCAAAGTAACTCTGCTGCTCACTGTATCCTAGTGTTTGGAAATGCTATATTTGTAATTTGTATGTGAGTGGTCAAGGGGAAATTAATGATATCTTCTGACAGTAGCTGGTGAAGCTTTTGCCATGCCACTTCACCTCTCTGAGCCATCAGTTTCCCGTATGTAAAGAGGAGACAGATGATTGCTTCCATGTTACAGGGTTATTATGAGGATTAACTGAAATGCATGTGCCCTCATATGCCAGTGCCATACAGCGCAGCCCCAGAAGCCTCTCTTTGGGTCTGAGTCTGAGTAGTATTCCCATAGTGACTCTGGAGTTGGAGATGTCCTTTGGATACACCCCAAAACACAAACAGATACAGTGACGTTGGACAGGAACTAAAGTTAATGTTTAAATCCCTCAGTGATGGGGAGGATCCCTTCTGAGTTACAGAGGAATGTGCTGGGACAGCTTAATCACTGGTTTACTTATTAGCCAAGTCAGGCAAAGTTTGGCTGAGGATTCTGCCTTGCATTTGGGACATTAGATTTTGTTCACTCTTTTGCTTGCTTCATCTTGATCTTTTTTTTTTTTTTTTTTTTTTTTTTTTTTTTTTTTTTTTTTTTTTTTTTTTTTTTTTTTTTTTAGGGTCTCACTACTGAGTCATAGTGATCCTCCTGTTTGTATTTCCCAAGGGCTGGGATTACAGACGTGCACCACCACGCCCAGTATCAATGGCTCAGCGCGCTCTAGAGCAGGGCCGACATGGCATGAGGGGCCAGGAACTGAACCCTGGCCCCTGCGCTTCCTCTAAGCAAGCACTAAATCCACTGAGCTATACCGCCAGCCCTTCATCTTGATCTTTTAAAGCTTTTGTTTTTGTTTTGTTTTAATGTAAGAAATTGAAGACAACCCAAACAGAACAGTAAGTCTTATTGGCCTGAAGGTGGCAGACCCCAGCCAGGGATCTATCTATATATTCCAGGTATCATCTGAAATCATGTGTCCTGAGAGTTTATCTAGCTTCCTGGTACTTACTCCTTCCCCCACAGACCAGAAAACTGTTTGGTTTCATTATGATGAAGCAAATCTCTGCCTTAGTCACCAAGACAGAGATAATTGCAAACTCAAAGTCAGTGACTAGCTTGGTCATGTAACCAGATTATGTAACCAGGATGAAAAGAAGCAGAAGGCCTAAAACATGGGAACTTTTGGATTTCATGTCTGCCACTGTGGTCAAGAACAGGCCAGTGTCTGCATGAGGATTTTTATTTCCACAACTAAGTTCTCTATTGTTTAGTCAAAAGTAGCTGGAATTATGAGGGTGGTAGGTGAGATGACATGAAAAAACCTGAATTCTTGGGTGTTGGGTGAGGATTTAGTCTTGTTATATAAACCCAAATGACAATGGTTCATGAGAACATTCTTTTTTAAAATGATAAACCCCATTGCTCTGGGCCAGGTGTTTACAGGCTGTTGGCAGTGACTAATGTTTGCTAAATGCTTGCTGTGTGCCAGGTAGGCCCAGAGCTATAGGTCTGACAGGTATTGAATCATGCATACAACAAGGGTGAGAGGTAGCTATTGCATCCTCACTCTTCAGATTTGAAACTGAGATGATGGAGAAAGGTTGGTAACTATCCTAAAATAGAATAAAAAGAAATCAGTAGAACTCAAACGCACAGCTGAGTGATGCCAACACCTGTACATTTAATGCATTAGAGGAAGAATGTCAATATGCTTTCTCCTTTCTCCTAGTTCAGTGAAATGGGAAATAGAAACATTCCCTTTTTATCTACAACCTAACCAGCAGCTCTCTAGCATGTTAGCAAGTGGGCAGGGATTTGGCTCCAGAGTAGAAATCTTAGGGAGGCTAACTTGATGCTGGTGACCCAGTTTAATTTCATGGAGCTGGTGGTTGCCTGATCTCGGTAGAAATAAGGTATGAACAAGACCCATTCCCCCGCCCCCATTTTTGATCTTCTGGCTCCACTGTGAGCTGATGCCCCTTACCACACCACCCTGCCTTGGAGCCAGCTGATTATGGACTGAAACCTCTACAAGCTGTGAACTAAGTAAACATTTCCTTCCAAAAAAGAAGAAAAAAAAAGAAAGAAAGAAAGAAAGAAAGAAAGGAAGAAAGAAAGAAAGAAAGAAAGGAACAAAGAAAGAAAGAAAGAAAGAAAGAAAGAAAGAAAGAAAGAAAGAAATGGAAAGCACACCCTGTCAAAGAAAAGGTAACCTTCCAGTCTAGATTTGTGTGTTTGTAAAAAACACACAGGCATAGAGACACATTTGATATTTTCAGAAACAGCTGAGTAAAATTTTGAGAGGTCTGGGGTCCTGTTTTTTACTGGGATGAAGTCTAGTACAAAAGAAATATCTGCATATATAGCTGGGATGATTTTTTATTAGGAAATATAACCTACTTTCATAATAACAAGATAATATAGTCTTATTTAGAAAAACAGAAAACCATACAGGAAATGGCATCAGGTCTCAAGAAGTCTCTGCAGCATGGCTGCTGAGAGATTTTTGGCCAGGAACAATGTGGCCTTTACAGGTGAACAATGAGAACACAGCCTAATTCCACAGGGACACCTGAAAGTTTAGGTAAGGCTAGCAGGTTACTCATTCAGCAAATGTTTGTTGAACTTTTGGCCCAGAATTAGAGGCAACACTGTGAATACTATAACCCTTGCCAACAATAAGGGCCAACACTTGTACTGGTGCCATGCATGCATCACCAAGTAATCATTTTCCAGTGGTGCTTCTTAGTACAGGAACAGGATGTTCTGGGGACAGAGCTGAAGTATCTAGCGGGGAGGACTGGGAAGGGTAGTAAGTCAACTATTAAAAAAAAAAAAAGAGTGAAGCTTTAGCGTAGTTCAGTTTAAGAAACTGGTGCCAGGGTTATTCCCAGGCACCTGATGCTGTGTGCTTTACTTCCTGCCATAGCTTTTGATGTGTACTAGATGACATCGTCATGGACTTATGTCACCAGCCATGCTGCAGAGACTTCTTGAAACCTGATGCCATTTCCTGTATGGTTTTCTGTTTTTCTAAATAAGACTATATTATCTTGTTATTATGAAAATAGGTTATATTTCCTAATAAAAAATCATCCCAGCTATATATGCAGATATTTCTTTTGTACTAGACTTCATCCCAGTAAAAAAGGACCCCAGACCTCTCAAAATTTTACTCAGCTGTTTCTGAAAATATTAAATGTGTCTCTATGCCTGTGTGTTTTTTGTAGCTCAGAGTGAAAAGGAAACCTCTCTTTCATTTCTTCTATGTCTATTCTCACTTCAGTATGTTTGAGGCTCACAAAAGCGTCAGTGTATTTCCGGAAGCCAAACCACATCTCCCGCCCCCAAGAAAACAATGCCTTGACATTGATGCTGTCCCCAAGTAACTTCTTGTCCATGATCTTTGGCAAACAGAGTTTGGGAACCAAGTTCCAGGGAGAGATGAAAAGAAGTCCACTAGCTCATTCTGTGCTATATATCGTTTGTCTTCTGGATCCTCCAGTCTGCTCTGCTAAGATTCTGAGTCTTAGGAGGTCTCTGTTGAATCAACTCACCAGCTTCTGCTCTCAGTACTTTTTGTAGGTGGGTTAGAGCCAGCCTGGGGAATGAAGACAAGGAAAGATTTTCTTGCCCTTATTCATTTTTCTTTTCTTTGCCGCTGTCCACCCTCACAAATGCATGCTTCTCTGTTTATAGTGGAGTTATGTCCTTCAAGCCCACCATAAACTGAAAATGCTGTATAACAAGTTGAAAATACATTGAATCCTCCTAATCTGCTGAATATCACAGCCCAGATACACAGGATGGAGTATCAGTTGTTTTCCTTGGTGACTGTGCGGCTGACTGGGACCTGTGGCTCCCTGGCAAAACAGGGAGCAGGAGGATCCAACTGCATGGTGCTAGTCCAGAAAATGATTGAAATTCAGATATGGTTTGTGTGTATAGTATGTATCCCTTTCACATCATGACAAAATTGAAAAACCAGAAGTTAAACCATTGCTAATTAAGGAACTTTTTATAAAGGTTTTCTCTCCTGTCCTTTGTCTTGAAAGTTAAATTTGTAGATATTTCCTATGAATAATGACTATTAACCTTTTATTTATTTATATCATAAGTATTTTATCAATTTACCATTAACATTGTTAGTGATATTTTATTCTTAAAAATTTTCGAAATTTTGTGCAGTCAAATCTACCCAATTGATTTCTCATGATTATAATATCATTCTCTTCTAATAATGTAGGAGATTTTATTTAAGTTAATGCTTCATCTATCTGGAATTTATTTTTGTGGCTGTCATGTGGTAAGTAAAATTTTAAAGAGGGAAAATGTTGGGCATGAAAGCTAAAAGTCAAAGAGAGAGGCTCACCTGAGTTGGGGTTGCTTAGCAGGAGGCCAAGTCAGGAAGCTCAGTTGAAATACCGTGACTGTACTTTTCACTTGGAAGGCCCTCTTGTCTATGCTGAGAGTGGCTTTTAACTAGGGGTGGGTGTGCACACCTGTAATCCCAGCAGTTGAACAGGCGGAAGCTGGGGAATACCAAGTTGGCACGGTTTAGGCAATTCAGCAACTTAGTGAGGGGCTGTGGAAAGCACTATGAGAAAAGAAGTAGAGCAGAGTTGGGAAGTCAGCATGACAGATGGGGTGTGGAGGCAGCAAGCTTGTGGAAGTTTTAAATGTGTTTCAAGTGAGAACTTAGTTTTAGACAAAAACTTAAATTCTGTGTTTGTACAGAATAAGATCATTTTTAAAAAGTACATAGGATGCACATGTATTGAAATCCTACACAGACCATGTTTCTAAATGTGTACCTCAGGACTTAGTGCAGGTATATTACATGATTTACATGAAGTGCAAACAAAAATATTGTATGTTTAAAATTTTCAAAACTGTTTCGGTAAAAGAGACATTCTCATCAGTCCTATTAGATTAATCCCCTAAACTTTATTCAGTCATTCTTGCTGCTTTCTTGAAACAATTCTGGAAGTCTTCTTTGGTGTGTTTAGTTGTGCTGTCATGGCTGTCTTTTGATGTTCTGAATTATCTTAAAATGTGAGCCCTTCATGGTCATTTTGACTTTGCAAAAGAGCCAAAGAGAAGTTCTACAGTGCCAGATCCTGTGAGCAAGGCGGATGAGGACATACTATACTGTTTTTATGAATGCCTTTCCACGGGATGGCACTGGGCAGCAGTACCATCATGCTTTCGCCCTGACATCCTAAAGTCATGTAAAGAGACTACCAAAATTGCTTCAGAAAGGGGCAACATGGGGCCCGGCAGGATGGCTCAGTGGTCTAAAGTGCCTGCTTAGGAAAGCTTAGGTAGCTGCAGGGACCATGGTTCGATCCCTGGCACCACATGCTGTGCCAGCCCTGCCCTCAGGGCAGGCTGAGCCGGCCATAAAAACAAACAAACAAACAAACAAAAGTTCTGAAATAAGAAAAAATAAAATAAAATTTTTAAAAAAGGGGGGGCAACAATGGTTTAATTAGTATGTTCAAAAAGGCCTAGGGCAGGGGTTCTCAACCTGTATGTCTCGACCCCAGTAGGGGTCAAATGACCAAAACACAGGGGTTGCCTAAAGCCATCGGAAAATACATATTTAAATCCATGCTATGCCATGGTGATATGTTATTTATTGGAATTAGCAATAAATATTTCTCAACATATAATTAAATATTATTAGCCGGGCGTGGTGGCTCACGCCTGTAATCCCAGCACTGGGAGGCTGAGGCAGGAGGATTAGTGTGAGTTCGAGACCAGCCTGGGCTACAAAAGTGAGCTCAAGGCCAGCCTCAACTGCATAGTGAGACCCTGTCTCAAAAAGACAAAAAAAAAAAAATAAATAAATATTATTTTTGTGATTAATCACTATGTTCAAATTATATTTGATTTGTAGCAATGAGAATACATAATGCATATCAGGTATTTACATTTTGAATCATAACTGTACCAAAATTATAGTTTTGAAGTAGCCACCAAAATTATTTTTTGGTTTGCAGTCACCGCAACATGAGGAACTGTATTATGGGGTCACAGCATTAGAAAAACGTTGAGAACCACTGGCCTAAGGTACTTTGAGGGAGAGTAATGATAATGTATGTGCTTCTGTTAAAAAAGTTGTTTTTGTTTTTATTCGTTTTTGAGACAGGGTCTCACTATTCAGTTCAGGCTGACTTGAATTCACTTTATAGGCCAGGCTGGCCTCAAACACAGAAAGATCCTGCAGCGTCAGTCTCCCAAGTGCTGGGATTAGCCACCACACCTGGATAATTTAAAAAAATTTGAACACATATCATATATTTGATCAATGTATGTTTCTAACATGAATGTATTAAAACCTTGTGGTTTTTATTAGTACTTTCACTCCACATATTAGTCCTTGTTAGGACTCTCCATAACTGAGAATGCAGCTCGGTAATTCATATTAAGACTAACACCCTGTTAGGACTCTCACTCCACAGTTGAGAATATCACTCAGTAAAGCACCTACCTAGCAGGTTTGTGACTCTGGGTTTGATCCCGTGTACTGAAAAAGAAAAAAGAGAAGAAAAGGAGAAAGAAAGAAAGAGTAACATCTAGAGAGCTATGGAACTGAAATTGATATTAGAAGGAATTTGGTCATTTGCTTCAAACTGTCATTTAATAGAGGAAGGAACTGCTTGAAACCACTCTAGAGGATGCAGGAAAGCCAGTTCTCACTTATATGGTATTTTCTCCTTCATGTTTTGCTGCCCATATTTCTATAACCTTATGCTTAGAATTCAGTTTTCTGTGGCTTGAATGTATTTTCTAAAAACCAAATGTTGTAAATGTAATCTCTAATGCAACAGCATTGGGAGATGCAAGCTGATGAAAAGTGTTTAGGTCATGAGGGTGGAGCCCTCATAAATGCTTTAAAGTCAATTATAAAAAATTGTGGCAGTGAGTGCTATCTATGTCACAAGCACCCTTTTCCCTCCCATCTTTTTGCTGTGGGATGATGACTCAGCAAGGCCTCACTAGATGCTGGCACTTTAATATTGGACAAACCAATCTCCAGAAAACTAAACCTCCTTTCAGTATAAATTATCCAGTTGGTGATATTTTGAGGTAGCAAATAAAATGGACCGAGACCGTGTTACTTTGTGCATGTGTGTTTGCTTGTGTGTGTGGATACTTAGGGGAGACTGACTCTTCTCTCTTTGTTGAGAGGTGCTGATGCCTGTGGTCTTCAGAGGAGCGAGTCCTGGCAGTCCTGCTCCTGCCAAGCAAGTCTTGTTCTTACCATATGTTGACTGGACCCATTCAACCTACTAGATTTTCATTCTGAGGCATTAGATTGAGTGTAGGAGTTGGGAATTTACTCATGTAATCTCCTTAAAATTTAGAGGGAAGACCTGAAATTCCCTTACTGAGGTCCTACAGATCTTCTTGTGCTGTGTCTTGAAATTCATCCTTAAAGCAATACCCTTGTTTTTAGTGATACTAACTCAGATTAGTTTGCATTCAAGAGTCTTACCTGGAGATATTAGAGGCTACACAAGCACATCACAGTTTCTTTTATTTTTTGTCTTTTTGAGACAAGGTCTCACTATGCAGTTCAGGCTGACCTTGAGCTCACTTATGTGACCCAGGTTGGTCTCAAACTCACCCCAATCCTTATGCCTGAAGCTCCCAAGTGCTGGGATTACAGGCGTGCACCACCATGCCTGGCTACATCAGTTTCTTTTAGAGCTTTCTTTTTATTTTATTTTTCAGCAAAAAATTTATTTGGGTAAAATAGGCAAAAAGTTTACTTCTAATTCTTTTGTATTAATACCTGTTTGCAGTGTGTGACATGCACACTCATCTTAGGGAGGAGGTACATGTATCTACTTTGTTCTTTTCATTCCCTTTCTCTTCCCCTTCTTCCTCCCTGTTCCCTCCCTCCATCTCTATTTCCCATCCATTTATTTTCTTTCTTTTCTTTTTTTCAGTTCATGCTTGCAACACAAGATGATTGCATTCTTTACAGGTACCGAATGTCCCCCTACCATTTCCATAAGATATATCTCCCTGTTTCCTTTCATCTATCTTTTCTTCACTTTTTACTTTATTTGTACTTTAGATTTCTCATATGAGAGAAGTCCTATGATATTTAAACTTCCATGCCTGATTTTTTCCACTTAACATGTTTTCTTACAAATGACTCAAATTTACCCTTCTTTATACTCATTCCTAATGTAGAACAAGTACATTAATAATGTTATTGTGCAGTCATAGCCACCATCCAACTCAAAAACTTTTCATCCTGCAAAGCTGAAACTTTGTACTCATTGATACATTACTTTCATATCCCCATAATGGACCCATACTATGCTTACTGTTTCTATAAATTTGACTACTCCAGACACCTTCCACAAATGCAATCGTTAAGGTTATTTTTGATGTCGTTTGTGCCTGGGTTATTTATAGCCATACTTGTTCTACTTTAACCCTGTCTCATCTCTTCTAGTGCTTATTTCCATGAAATATTTTACCATATGTAGATAAGTCACTTAGGAATATTACAGGCAGTTAGACAGGGCTAAGTCCTTGAGAGGTCAGTACAGAAGACAACTGTGGCTAGAGGTGCATTCTCTGAAGCCCAGGCTTCAAGAAAACAAGACTGGACCCCATGGTTACCCTAGGGATAAAGAGCAGTGATATTCTAATTAGATATCAATCACCTTGGGGTGGAGGACCGAACCCTCTGAACCCACCCCTTCTAGGAAAGTCTTGTCTGTTCCACATGCACTTGCTATGGGACTTGCTTCCCAATTTGATTCCCATTTGATCAATATTACCTATACTTGTTTTAGCCTTATTTACCATAATTTTGCCCTACCTCACACTACCTTGTGACTTTCCATTAAATCAATAATGCCTAAGTGACTGTACTTGTAGTCTTATTAGTGGACTATAATTTTGTTCTACTTTAACCCTGTCTCATCTTGAGGCTTTGCTCAATAAAACACCCTTGAGAAGTGGAATCAGGGGGCAACACTCTTTCCAGGGCCCCTTTCTGTCCCCTCTTCAACAGAAGTTTTTAAAAAATATATTCTTCCCACTCTTAAGCTCTGTTGTTCCAAGAAACATTCCCTGATTTGATTTGATTTGCTGTACCAGGGATCAAACTCAGAATGACGCACTTGCCAGACAGGCACTTAAGCCACTGTGCTACCTCCCTAGCCCTTCCTGATGTTAGAGAATGTGAACTTAGCATTTTGGACATCTAACAGATTTGAAGTTATCATATTTCCTTTACATTACTTGGATTATTTGGCGGTTGTATTTTGTACACATGAAATCACTATTACTTACAATTATTTGTGCCTAAAGTATTCTAAAGTGAATTTCTTGGAGACAGCATATTGTTGAGTCTTTCTTTTCTTTCTTTCACTTTTTTATTTTAGTATAGGGTCTACAGGATCTCAGGACTTGTAATGCTCTACCTGTGTTCAGCCTCCCAAGAGCTGGGATTACAGGTGGGTGCCACCACGCCCAGTCTCAATCACCCTCTCAGTGTGCCCTGATGCAAGGCTGGCTCACCATGCTGGGGATCAAACCCCAGCTGCTGCATCTGCCTTAGTGGGCACTTTAATCTGCTGAGCTATTTGGACAGCTCTTATTTTTTTCTTAAATTTATTCTGCTGACCTGCCTTATGATTGGAAAATTTAATCCACTTACATTTAAAACAATTATTGATAAAGAGGAACTTACTTGTATCATTTTTCTATGTACTTTACTGTTTTCTGTTCCTTATTTCTTTTCTTTTTTTTTTTTTTTTGTCTTTTTTAGACAGGGTCTCGCTATGCAGTTGAGGCTGGTCCTGAGCTCACTTTTGTAGCCCAGGCTGGTCTCGAACTCGCACCAATCTTCCTGCCTCAGCCTCCCGAGTGCTGGGATTACAGGCGTGTGCCACCACACCCGGCGCCTTATTTCTTGTTTTAGTGTCTTTTCTTGTATTTTTGAAACTTTATTTATTTATTTATTTATTTATTTATATTATGGCCCACTCAGCCTGCCGTGGGGGTGGGGCTGGCACAGCATGTGGTGTCAGGGATTGAACCTTGGTCCATGCAGTTGCCTAAGCTTGCCTAAGCAGGCGCTTTAGCCTGTTGAGCTATCTGGCTGGCCCATGTCTTTTCTTGTATTATGTTGATTTTTCCATGTTTTAATTTCCTCTTATATTCTATAGTCATTTGATTTGTAATTATGTTATCAAGGAAAACTGCTCAAGTTTCACTTGCTCTGAATTGACTTAAAAATCACTGATTTAGGAAGTTGCACAGCTGGGCTATGTATTATTTAGTCTCCTAGCTTTGCTGCAGATAGCCCTAACCCTAACCCTAACCCTAATCCTAACCCTAACCACCTGTGGAACTGGAAAAAAAAATCTATATCATTAACTGCTTATATAACATTTTTATTTTACTTGGCAGAAGGACTTTACTATAAAACTAAGAAACAGCTACATCTTCAGGATAAAGCAGCATATCCAGGTATCACAGCTATGATGAGATTCAAAGAAAGTGCAATGGAAAAAATGTGGAGGCTGCAGATAGACTTGCATGGACCTTGACTATCACTTGTATGGTTTGAATCTCTCTGAACCCCAGATTAATCCTCTTCATTAAAGTTTAGAGAGTGAAATCCAGGTTTAATTGACAGGAAGTTTATTTCACATATGTGAACATGCCCAACATGTACATGGTGCTTTTAGTAATATAGGTATATGAGGCACAAACATGTCATCTTGAAGATTAATGGGTTACTTTAATTAAAACCAATTACTTGGTCTTCAAGTTCTCTGGTGATTTCAGTTATTTTTATCCCAGCTTCTAATGGATAGTGATAACCAGTTGAGCTCCACCAGTTGAGCCTGTGCCGAGTCTCTCTAGGTGCCCCAGCTAGAGGAGAGGCAACCAACCTTGAACCACCTCTGGGCTTGTCAGCCTCTGGGCTCCATAGCAAGACCTAGTGTACTTGGCCATGTAGTACTCAAGCTCCACTCAGTTTTTCATGCTAATGTACTGTAATTACTTTTCTGGTTTAGCTCTTTAGAATAGTACTCTTTGTTGCAACAGCTGTCTGTTCAACCTTTGACTATGGCATTCAAAATTGATTCCAAATGATTAACTCTTACATAGCTCCTTGTTAACTAGAAATACTTAGATACATATATTGAAAATCCTTCAGTTAATGATGTTAGGTTGATGTATCTTAAATATTTTAGTTGTTGACTATGCACTCATAAATGTAATATCAATATGCTTAAAAGTTTATGGCCTATAAACTGATAGCTTGACATAGAAGAGGCAAACTGTTTTTAGCTGATTTATACTAAACCATCTCTTAATAGCTGTTTAAAGCACCTAAATATGATTGTTTTTCCATTTTCTTCTCCAAGTCCTTAATGATATATCATCAGGTAGTCAAAGAAGCAAAATCTCAGGAGGCACTAGTTAAGGTTCACTTGGCAAAAGGGCAATCCCCATAAGCATAAGCCAAAACAAAACAAAACAAACAAAAACAAAACACTGCACTGAACAAAAAAGTGAAACATATTCAGGAAATAAATGCTCCCAGCATATCAGTGACAGTGTGTCTGGGGGTCTGAGATGTTAGCACCCTGCCTGCAGGTTAAAAGTGAGTTCCGGAACTGCCTGTGCTCATTTCACATCTGCTCATCTGATTGCAAGGTGCCAGAAATAAGAAATCTCAGACAGGGTTTTCTCCCAATAGTAGAATATGGAACAAAAGCTACTTTCTGCAATGTTGTTCAACCTTGGAAGAGATGAAACTTTTACTATGGAAAAGGTCTGGAGAAAGAGAATGATTCTAAGACCTTCAGGCTCATAGAGCTAGAAACCTGGGCTGGATATAGGTAGAGAGCAACAAGTAGGACAAATATAACTTGGCCTTCTGTGCAGTCAACCAGCATCATCCATCCTGGGTTTCTTACCAGGCTCAAAATCTCCAGGGAGGCTATAAGATAGAAATTTTACAAAAGTCCACCTCAGTGGATTATGCACTTGCATGAATGATTGGGTAGGTTCTTGGTTAGAATGTCATTATTGTAGACAACACAAAATAATTTATAAATGTATTTATCACCACTGGCTTCATGAGACTAAGCTATATTACGGACTGGATTGAGCTAGCTGAGATGAGATAATTGGCATTTTGGGACTCAGTAGTTATATGGCAACCAAATCCTTTTTCCTCCTAGGCCTCTGAAGACCAAATGGGTGCTGATTCTGCTCTGTTGCGAGCTCTTGCTGCTCTGATTAAAGTAGACAGGGATCTGTTCCATGCTCCATGCCCTGCGCAGTGTGGGTTCTCCAGAATCTGGAAACCCATCAGTGAAACTGGGGCCTCTCAGTTTTTATGCTTTCACTACTAACGCTGCTCACTCACCCCTAATATGAAGCTAAAACTTTCCAAAGCAAAAACAGTCAGGAGCATTCAGGCTTGGGCTTTCCAATGGCCTCTCTTATTAGCAGATTCACTTTCAGAGACAACCTGAGTTTTGTGGCCCCTGGACAACAGAGAGTTACAGGAGGATTATCAAAGGATTAGGGGCTTTGCTGAGTGAGCATGTATGGGGTAGTTTCTGCTAGAGTGAGTTTTTTGAAACAAATCTGATCATGCCACCCTCAATGGCTGCTTGTCTCCTACTATGTTTGGAAAAGTGTCATTCAACCACTTTTTTTCTGCATCAGACTCACCCTGAGAATGCAAATGACTTATTAGAGTTGGATTTCTGTACATAGTATTCAGGAACCTACACTTAAAACAAGTTCACTCCATGATTCTTATGCTCATTAAAGTTTAAGAAGCAAAGCACACCTCAAGAGAAAGCCTACATTCCCAAGCCTGGAGTACAAGGGTGCAAGGTTCATCAGGATATGGTTCTCTCTCTCTCTCATCTTCTCTTCTAGCCAAACTGATATACTTTGCAGAACTTGCTGTAATCTTTCACTCTATGCTGCTCTCATTGGTTAGAGTAGAGGCTGAAACTAATAAGGTTATCTTGTCCTAAGACATTGCAGGAGAGAGGAAGTGAAGATCTGAGGCAGCACTGGTAGGCACACCCAGGGTCAGTGCTCCTAAGATCAGGTACCCACACCAAGCCCTAAAGGCAGCTGTTGAAGTCACAAACACCATCACTAAGGGGCAGCACTGAGACAAAAACAGGACAGAGAACTGTGAGGAGTTTGGGAAGGCAGGGATGGCACAGATCATGGACCCAGTTGGCAAGTTTTTTAATGAAAGTCTTGTTCTGGGCTATCAACCAAAGGGTAGGTGAGGGTGAGTGTTTCCACACCTCTTGGGACTGTGGGCGCTGAGGCATGGTAGTGAGGATCCCCTTGATTAGATTTTTATCAGCCTCTTGGACTGCTGTTGACTAAAGTATTTTGTGGTTTTAAGAATAGCCACCCCCTCTTTCTACTCTTGCCAACAAATGACCCCTTATTTATCTTTTGCTCTCTCAAAATGGAGTCAGACCATAACATGGTGAGCCTGTGAGTTTGCATGCTTGAAACTCAATACTCCTGAGGTTGTGAGTCTTTTTCTTCTTTGCAAAGGTTCTTTTTTTTTTTTTTTTTTTCTTCCAGTACTGGGGACTCTGCACTTGCCAGGCCAGCACTTACTCCTCTGAGCTATCTCCCTGGTCCTCTTTTTTGCAAAGGTTCTATCAGGATGCTCCTAACATCTTTTCCTCAACATTCAACTACTAATTCATTTTCACAGACTTTTCGACCTTAGCTGGACAAGAAGCTCATGTGCAGCCTCTCTGCATTAAAACACTCTGTTCCTGAGGGTTCAGCAAAGGTTAGCACCAGAGAATTTAGTCCAAACATCTCACTGATTCTGTTTCTTTAGCTTTCCTAAGTCCTACTGTCTTATTTTTCCAGCTTGGCCTGTATCTGCAGTTTTTTTTTTCCTTACCCAAAGACTAATCAACGTTTATTGGGTCTCTTATAGAAGCATGCTATGAAGGAATCTGGTGAGGGCTCACCACCTTGTCTTCTGCAGGCTCTGTTCTGGGCCCTGGGGTCCCTACTCTGTGGTAGGATGTGTGTGTGTGTGTGCTTTCCTCCCTTGAGGTGAATGGCTTTTCCTGGACTCTCTGCAGGTGGCTTAGCATTGTTTCAGCCTGCTTATGTATCCTATCTTGCTATTCCAATCCTAGAGTTTGTTTCTCATTAGTGCTGTGACCAATGCCTACACCCTGTCCCTCCCCCCAGGTTTTTGGCTATAATGGTAGAAGTACTGTGCTTTGGAGAAGAGAGTCTGACATGTATACGCATGCAGCTTTGGCTTTTGTTGGATTCCCATCTCATTCTCTACTTGTCTTTTTCATTAAAAGGGAAAGAGGTATGCACGTGGGCTGAAGGTAGGAGAGGGCTGTTAGGACTTGAGTCTGTTACTGGCTTTGGCACTGAGTTGCCCTCTGTTGTCAGGCTGCTTTTGAAAACATTTGCTTTTTTACTGGTTCTAATGACTAGCTCAAGCTGTTTTGTGAGAACATGTTTAATAGTGTTGAAAATGCTAAATATTGAAAACATCTTCTTAGCAACACAGCTGTATTATTTGGCAAATTCCAAGTTCCTCTGTGGTTTTACAAAGTCTAGGATCAGAGAACCCAAGTTTCCCTCTGCCTGATCTGTTTTTGAAATGGAAAAATAAGAATATTATGCATGGT
>PVJA010005886.1:0-24569 GCA_004027025.1 Myocastor coypus
TTTGTTTGTTTGTTTGTTTGTTAGATTTTAAATGTAGCTAGTACAGCATCTACAGGGTACCACTATTCAGACTGGACTCAGAGTGATCCTCCTATTTTCAACCTCCCAAGTGCTGGGATTACAGGCATGCACCACCACGCCCAGTCTCAGTCAGCAGAAACAGCACTGTGGATGGAACCCTGGTCACTGTGCCTGCCTAAGCAGGTTGTTTAGTACTTTGTAAGAAATAGGTTCTAAAGACCACAAACAATAAATGTACAATTACAACTTGTAATAATTCTCCAATGTCTTTACCATACTTATATTTTAAAATACGTGATTTCAAATGTATATACTTAATACTGTAAGTCAATGCCTATTTTAGCTATTTTCCTATGTAGTTACTTTATTCAAGCAAGCCATAAAACTTCTATTTTAAATTCTTACCAGAGGCAATGTAGATTAACTTGTACTTTGGCAATATGGCACACAGAAGGCAGTTTATCATATTACTAGGAAAATGTACAAACACTATTTTAAATGGCTGTGTGAGATGCATCTACTTTGAAAATTCCTTCTCTGTCCACTTTTGGACATTAAATGGTAGTTAGGACATTTATTTTTAGACAAAAATAAAATGGCAGTTAGGCCATTTAATTTTTCATTCATAAAAGCTCTACTGCATTAATAGTTGCCACACATTCCTGCACATCCCTAACCATACCATCCTGAATTTCAGACATATCAACAAACAGAAAGTAATCCCCATAACTGGATAAGTGAGAGGTATGTTTCACTGCAAACTCACTGACATATGAGTATTCTTTCTTTTTTTTGAAGAAGAGTTTCACTTCAGCTCAAGCCGGCCTTAAACATGTTATATAGTCCAGGCTGGCCTCAAACTTGCAGTGACCCTCCTGTGTCAGTTTCCCAAATGCTGGGATAACAGGTGTGTGCTACCACAATGGGCCTCTTGAGCACTATCTTTAAACACAGTATTTATCAATTTACTTGTTTATTTATAATTTTTCATTTATTTGGTGCAGGGTCTTGCTCCACAGCTCAGATTCATAGTGATCCTCCTTTTTTTTTTTTTTTAAGATTTTTTAATTTATTTCTCTTAAACCTCATTTGTTTGTGTTATGGCTGGCTCAGCCCACCCTGGAGTGGGGGTGTGCAGCATGTGGTGCCAGGGATCGAGGAGTGGTTGCAGAGCTGGCCTTAAGTTTCCTCTGCAGGTGCTTTAGACCACTGAGCCATCTCGCTGGCCCGTGATCCTCCTTTTTAGCCTCCCCAGTGCTGGGATTACAGGTGTGCACCACCACTCTTGCTTGCCTACTTTCAACGGCAGGCTTGGCCTGGTGTTAGTACGACATGTGATACTAAGCATCGGACCTGGGTCCTTTCACTTGCCAGGTATGCACTTAGACTGCTGAGCTGTCTCCGTGGCCCAGTAAGGCTCTTTTTGCTCCCATTGTTCTATGGGAGGCACTATGATACTGGGCCTGCTCTGCAGTTTCATGGACACAGGATTTTGCTGATTCAGAAGCAGAACAAGTCCTGATGCTGCCTGCAGTGTGTTCAGGTGTCAAAAGTAACAAGGCAATGCTGGCCACGTGGGCTGGCTTCCCTCTGCCTGCCTCTTCGGGTGCTCTAGTCTATCTCTATCTATGATTCTTGTTTTCCATGTCTCCCAGTGTCTGTGCTGCCTATGTGTGGGCCACTTATGCTTTGTTCTAATTGTTTTTGGTAAGATCTATATTCAGTATTTTGTTCATGTCTGAAAAAAATTATACTTTTGTGCTTCTGTCAATTTCTTAGTCTAATAATGATTAAGAATTTCCATAATTAGATTTTGGAAATGTTTGTCTATTTTAGCAGACCAGAAACTTAAAAGCTTTACTTTTTGTTTAGTAATATTAGAAAATTTGTTTTATGCTATACTTATTCCTAATCATTTCATTTTCCTTTTCTAATATTTTGCTTTTGTCTTTGAATCTAGCTCCCCCACTTTCTGATTTGTTTAGAAAGCTCATTTGTTTTTATTCTTCTAGTAAGTATGGCACAATTCTGGCCTGATCCTGTAAGTACTGATAGTTATATATGCAGTATCTGTAACTCTAAGATATTAGGAAGAGATTACATATGCTGGAAAAATTACTCAAGTTTCCAAGTAAAGATATGTTAATTCTTGTCTTGTTTTTCTATCTTTTTTTAAAAAGAATTTTATTTTATTTTATTTTATTTTATTTTTCTTGTTTCAGAACTTTTGTTTGTTTTTTAATTTATTTTTATGGCGGGCTCAGCCTGCCCTGAGGGTAGGGCTGGCACAGCATGTGGTGCCAGGGATTGAACCTTGGTCCCTGCAGCCGACTAACTTTCCTAAGCAGGTGCTTTAGACCACTGAGCCATCCTTCCAGGCCTTGTTTTTCTATCTTTTGCTTTATATATTTGTACAATGTTACTGGGTCATTAAGGACACAATACAATTTAATCTTTACTTTGCATTACATGTGCCCTTTATTGTCACAACATTACTCCTCTTGTCATGCAATGTTGCCTGACTTAGACAAGAATTCTTTGTCTAATGCTATTATTGTAACGCTTGTGTTTCAATCTTCACAAGCATTTTGGGGGCTAGGGGTTTAGCAGGAGCAGTGTAGCTCCTGCGTTGGCTAGTGTGAGGTCTTGGGTTTGATTCCTGGTAAGCTCCCCACCCCCAAGCATTTTTAACTGTATTGTTTCCAACTATAACAAAGTTATTGTATAAACTGCCTTGTGTGAAATGATGTCATCTCTTACTCTCAAATGTTCTAGTCTAATTTGACACTAAAACTCTAGATTGCTACTTTATGTTCTAGTCTAATTTGACACTAAAACTCTAGATTGCTACTTTATTTTTCCTTTTTTAGGTATGGCCTCATATTTACAGTCCATTTGATGATATTTACAATAGCTATTTAAGCATCTCTTTTGCAGTCAGGGTTAACACCCAGAATTTTAATTCTAAGATTTATTATTTTACTTGTAATCTGGTATTATCTCAACCAGATTAAATATTTATCTGGTATAAGGTCTTGCTCACAGCTTGGACTTCTAGTGATCCTCCTGTCTCAGCATCTCCGGTTCTGGGATTACAGACATGCACCACCATGTCTGGTTTGGGGGTGGGAACAGCACTCCTAGGGGTTCTGGGGCCAGCACGGCTTGTGGTACCAGGGACTGAACTCGGGTCCTTTCACTTGTCAGGCAGGTGCTTAGACTGCCAAGCTATCTTCCCAGTCCTATAACTAATTTTATAAAATAAAGCAGCAACAATGTTGTATCTTGAAGGTGTGTTCTTTTAGATGTCTTTCCACATGAAAGACAATTAAGCTATATTATATTTAAAAAGTAACATTTTCTACTTCCAACTATAGATGTTTTCTTATTAGAAAATAGCTGAGATTAAATATGAATAAATATGGCTTAGTTTTTACTCAAGTATATGTAACAAAAAACTAACATCTACTTAATTGTAGAATTCTTTTAAGATTTCATGAGGTATCATTTCTAAGTCTGATCAAGTTCTTTTTTACTGATTTTTAACAGAAATAGAGAACCTTTCAATCGGCACAAAGTAGAATTACTTTAACGTACCAAAGTGTTTTGGTTTTACACACACACACACACACACACACACACACGTTATGTATTCAGTACAGGGTCTACAGGGTTTAACTACGTAGCCTGGACTCACAGTGATCCTCCTGTTTTCAGCCTCTCAAGTGATGGGATTATAGGCGCACACCACCACACCCAGTCTTAATCACCTCAGCCCGCCCCAGGGGCAGAGTCAGTATGACTTGTGGTTCAAGCCTCAGCCTTTGAGCTTTGCCTGAGCAGGTGCTTTAGTCCACTGAGCTATCTGGTGGGCCTAAGATTTCCTTTCTCTCTCTCTCTCTCTCTCTCTCTCTCTCTCTCTCTCTCGGCAGTATCCAGGATTGAACATAATAGGACCTTACACTTGTCAAGCAGGTGGTTAAGCAGATGAACTACCTTCCCAGCCCCCCGTTTTTGTTATATATTGAAATTGTTTAACTCCAAGCATGCCAAAAGTTTTCCAAAATATTCTTTTGGCTTTCTTTACAAACTATTTGTAAATAAACTGCCTTTACCCTGTAACACCACTTAGAGTTCAATCACCTCAATCACAAAAGAACACACAAGACTCACTAATCTCAGTAAGACATGAAAGATTAGGTTAGTAGCTCTACCACACACAAAAAAAATGACAAGAAGCCAAAGAGCTATTGGTAGCTATGCCTGAAAAGATGTTCTGTAGCATTCTTTAACATAACAAAGAAGCAGTTAAGTGATTTATGGGGAAAACATCATAGAAATAGGGCAAGATACTATGACCTCACTCATGCAAAGTATGTGCAACAAGGAGTTCATTAACTTCCCATTCCTGGGCCTCGCAGGATGGCTCAGTGGTCTAAAGAGCCTGCTTAGGAAAGCTTAGGTGGCTGCAGGGATCGCAGTTCGATCTCTGGCACCACGTGCTGCAGCAGCTCTGCCCTCAGGGCAGGCTGAGCCGGCCATAAAAATAAATAAATAAACAAACAAAAGTTCTGAAACAAGATAAATCAAATATATCAATCAATCAATCAATCAATCAATCAATCATTAACTTCCCATTCCTGGTTGGGCAGCTAGGCATTATGCCATTCACAACTAACTAGTATTCTTCTAAGGTACTCAGACATGTTATGTATTATAAATGACTCCTGCAATCTTTGTATCAAGCATTGTGCCACACGACAGGGGGATAGAGATGATCTAAAAACAAACCTGTGTAACTTTCATCATCATCAGACAAAGGCACCTCTCTCTTCAGCAGCAATTCCAATTCCTCTGTTTCTGCTACATCCACTGGCCGCTCCCCGTGTTTATTAGCTTGAAATGGGTTTCCGCCATGGCGAAGCAACAGTTTCACTATCTGCAATATTGAATGGGAGGAGGATTTAGTCCTTTCCTTAAAGGTATCATTTTGACCACTCATTGGATAAAATTACTGTTATTTCACCTACTCTGCATCTATGATTCATTGACTAATCATTTCTTTGGGCTGGGTGTGGTGTCAGGCACCTGTAACCCCAGCATTTGGGAGGGGGGCAGACGGGACTGCTGAGTTTGAGGCCAGTGTGGGCTACGTAAGTGTGTTCAAGGCCATCCTGTACTATACAGTAAAACCCTATCACACACAAAACAAAATAATCATCATCACTTTGTCTTATAATTCCATCTCCATCAAAATTCTTCCTCGTATCTGGTGACCTCCCATCTACCATAAAGAAACTGTCTCCTTAAAATTTAAATATTTAAATTATTGGAGTATTTACCATTTTTCTTCCTACTTCACCAAGAAGCCAGTAATTATCTTCTGAGTTACCTGCCTGTGTATGGTTTGAATTTCTGAAGGACAGATAAGAAGCTCCTTAAGCTCCCGCAGTGGGGCCAAGGCACCTCTGAGCAGTTTCAGTGTTCCTTTGGTGGGTGAAGCTAGTGTGGCCGCCAGGGCTCTTCACTTACTCCTCCTACCTCTCTGGGACCTAAACTATTGCGGCCTGTGCGGCTCTACTGAGAGCAGAGGGAGCTTAGCCTTCCAACACCTTTCACTTCCGAGGGACCCTTACAAATTACTGTAGCTCATTCTGGGTTTAGGATTTGGAAATCTTTCTCAAAGAGTTCTTTTCCAACAGCAAGTTTTAAGTTTCCAGCTGTTAAACTAGGGTCTGCCTAGTCATTTCATTTTTTGTTCTTTTCCTCGCCTTGCTCTCTTCTATAATCTCTATTTAGAAGAGAATCCAATTCAAATTTCTTTTACCTTCAATAATCAAATGAAACACAGATTAAGAAACTTCATTCAACTCAGTTAAGATCCTGAGGATTCACTGTTGCAGCTCTTGACTTTTATCTCTGTCATAATACTGGGGACTAGACACAGGGCCTTTGCACAGGGCTATACTTCCAGCCCTTTTTATTCTGAGACAGGGTTTTATGAAGTTGTTAAGCTTCCCAGGCTGGCTGGAATGTGATCCTTCTGCCTTCCCTTCCTGGAGTGCATGTGCCACTGTACCGCTGTTCCTAGCTGTGCTCCGACATTTTTAAAATCAAGTTTCTAACTGCATCAGAACTACAAAAAGGCTCATCTAAGAGCATAAAGATCTAAACCCATGACTGTCCCCTGGCTCTGTCCCTCATCTATGTTCTCATGCTTTGGTATACATTACTTCTGTAAAGTTTTTACCCATTCTATTCAATTGGATAATAATCATGTAATTCACTCATTCACTGTCTTGCTTTCTCTGCGTTCAACTTCAGCTCCAAGTATTAGAATTATTTATCCAAATCAATGTACTATATGTGTATTTTTCAATACAAGAGGCTAAAACCAACAAGTCCTGAGGGGCGTTCACTGAATGGAGTATCTTGCCTTTTATCCCCTTCTAGTGGAAAGGACTGGCACTGAAAGCTACCCCATCTCTGAAGTCAGAAACCTGGGTGTAATCACCAATTTTCATTTTTTGCTCTGCATCACAGAGATGCCAAGTGTTTGCTACTAACGGTGCTGCCTTTCCTTCTCTTCTTAATTTTTTGGATTTACATTGATACTGGTGTGTTCTACTCATGTAGGAACCTAAACTATAATTAATACATTTTGCCCCTTATTCTTATCAGCTTCATAAGCTCAAGACTTTATATTCCCAACACATTTACTGTGTTGCCTTCTGGTACCTAGAATATGTACCATATCATCTACAAGCATGCTGACATAAAAAACAAAACTAGATATATATCAACTACATTTATCTCTTTTAAAAATTAATTTTAATGAGAAAGAAATAGCAATGAGACACTTTCAAAACAGGTTAGTAGAACAGTTACACTAATTAATACATTGCATTTTTTTTTGTTGTATTAAGAGGATAAGATGTAGACACAATATGTTTTCTCTAAACACTATTAGTATATTTATTCTCATCGAACTAAAACAGCTGTATATCTATCCTATTTTGTATATACAGATATGCAAACACACACATATGCATATGTATGTATGCATATATATGTGTGTGTGTGTGTGTGTATGTTTCCTACTACAAAATGGTCCTCCATTTATATCCCGCTTTTTTGTTTCGTCAGAGATTGGTATTCCACTGCCATTCAAATATTGTAGGGACGTGTCTTCAGCAATAAATTTATCACTAAAGGAATAATTTAAAACATACAGTAAACTAAGAAGTTCAAACAAAGTATTTAAAAATGAAGATTCAAATAAATCAAATAATGAAATTATTGAGTTAATCTATACTCTTGCAGAGAACAGAGTACATGACAAAAAAATTACTCATGAGCTCAATCAAGGTCCCAGCGGTTAATAGTTTCTTTCTCTTAATTCTTCATCTTAATCCGATTTTGAAAGCTCAGCTAACTTTCAAGGGCTGCTGGAGGACAATTATGCCCCCAGCTACTGCCACACTGTGGGCACCCACGGAGGTGGAGAAGGTGAAGCCAGAGGCCCTGTGGGCGTGGGTGGGGAAAGTGAGGGCGCAAGCCTCGGATTGATGATCATTTCCAGGGCTACACAGCACTTCCTCAGGTAGCCAGTGCCATCTACTCCTGAGCTTTAGCTTTTCTGAAATCCAGGGCTACAACTGTATCCATTTTCTCATCTCTTCTAAATCAGAAGAGCCTCAATTTTGCTTGTGGCCCAAATGTGGTCTGCTAGCTAAGTTTTTATAGTTTTAAGGGATTATTAAAAGAAGAGAATTTGGTTCTAATCAAAACAGAATTTCCCACAACATAAATATATTAGAAGATATAGCTTATTTGATTTTAAATGTTAACTTTCTTTTATCAGATAGGAATTACAGTAGATCAAGTTCATTAGCATTCTTGAGTATTTAGGGCCAAAAACCTATATGATCACTGCACACAGTGAGGATATACATAAAGCCAAAGTTTTATGAAGTACAACAACAAATACTAGTAGAAATGCACTCAAATCAACAACTATCTTCTTTTCTCTCTATGAAAATCACTAAGGCTCTATCTTATAAAAGAGCAGTAAGAATTTGAAACTATAGAACCAGAGAGATAGCTCAACGGCTTAAGCGCCTGCCTGGCAAGTGCAATGTCATAAGTTTGATTCCTGGTACCAAAAAAAGCAAGTATGAAGACGTGAGGAAATAAAATAAAATTATCCTGCAGATGTTTCAAGGTGATAATAAAAGAAAATGCAAAAAATAAAATGGGGATAGAGTGGGGTGGAGAGGAAGTGAGGAAGCAGAAGGAAAAAGATGCAGCAGAGTTGGCCTTTAAGACATACAATATTTACTGTGGCTTATACAAAACAAGTTTACCCAACTGTCCTGCATAGTAACTTCTCATCCTCTAGCTTGTAAAATTATGCGTTTCTATTTCTTCTAGTTTTATTGCTTCTCGGCCTTTTGGCTAAGATCAAGTGTATTTCTTCTAGTTTTGTCCCTGTGACTCTTTATCCTTTTAATTCTACTTTGGAATGATGGACGCAGCTCAATGGCTGACAACTTTCCCTAGTATGTGTCAGGTCTTAGGTTGGATTCCCAGCTTTAGAATTAAATTAACAAAATAAAATTTCCTCCTTTATTATAAGGATTTGAGAAGTAAAAAATCTTTTAGTTGTTATAAATAAGACCACAGTGAACAAACTGAAAGTTTCACAATTTTTAGCCTTATTTACTCAGTCAAAAGGGCAGAAAATTAAGCAAAATAAAAAATCTTAATACCACTGAAAGTTTTCTATGCACATCAGGAAGCAGCAAATAAATATTGCATAAATATGATGATGAGTCAGGTTCAGATGGTTCATTTAGACATCCTTGAAAAACCATTATCAGCACATATGAATATTGTACTTATTCTAACACAAATTTTAGGCAACATGAAGTTGTTTTAAGTGTAACAGGCAGCAAAAATGATGACATAAGAAAAAAATGATAGGCATCTAAAGCAGAACTGGTAAGGAAATTACTGTAAATGTGCATTATGAGTAAATACACTATAAGCAGCAAGCCAAAGACTGATAGTAAGCTATGTCTCTTACTCTTAAGTAATGCAGACCTCGCTATAGAACTAGCTGCTTCTCCCACCTTAAAATCACTTTATAGATGAAGTTGCCATGACTATCACCAAATGAATAAAAGCCATTTCTTACATACAGGCTCATAAGGCATGGCACAGACGTATGGAAAGAAAGAGTTTTTGCTAACTCTCACTTCTTTCTTCATTGGGGACAAATAAATGAAGGAGAAAACAGCTCTCAACAGTTCTTTTTTTTGAGACAGGGTCTCTCTTTGCCTCTCAACAGTTCTTGAATTCTGACTCCCACTCTCTTAGGCGTGTTGGCAGGAAGCAAAGCAAAGGTCTTCTGAAAACAGCATTCCAGGCTTGCTCTGGAGACTAGAAATAGTGTTTGAGTTCTTCTAAGTGTATGAGCTCAAAGGTCAGCTTCTGGAAAACATTCTGCAGCTATGTGCATATTTAGAAACTTGCACTCACAGAAACATGCCTTAGTCACAGTCCTAAGTTTTAAAAATTATGCTTAGAGATGAGGAAATCTTTAAATAATCACACTTAAAGGAAAATCGCTCGCGTTTGATAAAGTATCATTAGTACTTATTCTGAGTGGGTAAAAAAACAGTATTTTAAGTATTATAGCCAGCAAATAAACTCATTTTTGTTAAGTTCAGGGAGAAGGGCAACGTGCGCTCATGTTGCTAAGCCTCAAGAGTCGAAACTCAGGCCTCCTGTCCTCCTCCTTCAGTCGTCAATCATCTGTGCACTCCTTTATCTGCATTTACATCCATGCCAACTTTACAGTACACTTCCATGGGCTATGTCTTCAGAGAATCAGAAACACAAAAGGACATGACATTCCTAATCAAATGCCACTAGCAGCTGAGTGCAGGAGACATGACGCTAGACAAGCAAACAGTAAAAAGCAATGTAGTAAGAGCTACCACACAAATACAGTGCAGCTTCAGTTCACAACTTTCCATGATTTTGGTCACACAGTTTCTTCCATGATTCTGGTTGCAACTGAACTCAAAGTACTACTCTATGTAGAAATATCAAGAAATGAGAGGAAAGAATGCTCCAATAGTAAGCTACACTAGTTTAGAAAAAATAGTACTACAGACTACATTTTTCCTCACTCAAAAAATTTTCATTGATAAACACTGAAAAATGGCATTTTTAACCTGTGAGTTTTTAGTCTCTAGGTATTTGGATACACCTGAGGTAAGTACACAAAGATAGCTTCTACACATTTTCAGGCCCTAACGTTTTTCTAACATTTTGTGTGTTTACACGCAATATCTTTGTTGCTTCTCAACGTCCCCTTCAGAGATGTCTTTTATTGTATAATTTCAAGACAAGGAAATTCAAAGAAATAATTTATTCAAGATTACATAAATAGCAAACTGGTCAGTCAAGAATTGGATTTGTGGGCTGATGAGATAGCTTGGTGGACTACTTAGTGCTCAGGCAACTGCAGAGACCTGGGTTTGGATCCCTGGCAACACATGCCAAGAGGGTCCCAACCTTCAGGCATGTTGAACCAGGAACTGAGACAGCATGGTGGTGCACGCTTGTAATCCCAGCACTGGGGTGGCTGAAAGCAGGAGGCTCACTATGAGTCAGAGCTGTGTACTGAGACCCTTACCAAATACATTAAAAAAAAAAAATTTATTTTTCCTAACAAACTACTTATTACATCAGCAAATTAAATGGATTATTTTGAGAAGATAATGCGAAATCTGTGAATGAGCAGTTAGAAAGTACAGAACAGCTGCTAGGGTGTTGCTTGCCTAGGAAGGAGGCCTGGGTTCAGTGCCCAGCACCACAACCAAAAGAAAAGAATACACATGTACTAGTGCAGTAATGAGTTAAAAGATCTAAGAAAGGGTCTTTGTTACTCTGGGTTGGGTTTTCTTTTGCACACTTACATCTCTGTGCCCGCTGCTAGCTGAGTCATGGAGCGGAGTGTCATCATCTAGTCCTTGTGTGTTGACATCGGCTCCGGCAGCAATCAGTACCTTGGCAACATCATAATATCCAACATTGCAAGCTTCATGCAGTGGCGTCCAACCTAATGCCAAGAGTAATTCAGCAGATGGGTCATGTAAATGAACTCAAGATGTGTGCATACAGACAGACTTATTATTTGGATGCTTTGAGATAGGGTCTCATGGCATAGTTCAGACTGGCCTCAAATTCTCTGTGATCCTTTTGCTTCAGCTTGCCAAGTGCTGGGATTACAGGTGTGTGCCAGAGTCCCATCTTGTGTACACAGGTTTATGTGTGACATATCAACTCTAAATCGAGTCTAAATTGAATTAATTCAATTGGGTATGGTGGTGCACACCTGTAATCGCAGCTCTGGGGAGACAGGCAGGAAGGTTGCTGTGAGTTCAAGGGCAGCCTAGATGATAAAGTGAGACCCTGTCACACACACACATATACACAAAAAGCACTAACTGAAGGAACAGGCTTTCCTATATAAGCCTATGTATAACATAGCAATTTTAAATCACATATGTGCAAAAGAAAAAAGGAGTAGTGAAGCTGCTACTTAAGAACACCATCAACTTGACAGAAGAAATACTCTTTCACCCCTCCTTATGGGCATCCAAATTAAAATTTATATTTGTCACATTATTAAGTTGATAATACCCAGTGCAAGGAAGATCTAAAGACAAAGGCTCATTCATACACTTTTTTTTTTTTTTCCAGACAAGGTCTTTCTATGTTTCCCAAGTTCTTGTGCCTCAACCACTTAAATAGTTAGGAGTACAGGGCCTTGGCACTGCTCCTAGTTCTCTCAGACATTCTTAGTGCAAGTAAAAAAAAAAAAAAAATGTAGAGGATTTTTTTTGGTGGGCAGGCTGCCTTTATTTCAAAAAATTTAAAATGCATCTCATTTGATACATCAATTTTAATTCAACAGAAATAGTTCTATAACTGTCCACAAATATAGAAATGTTCACTACAAATTGCTCATAGAAAGCTACACTGTATTATGTAGCTGTGAAAAATGAAGCAGTGATAAATGTACCTGTAAGACACTAACTATAGGCAGGCTGTAGGACTACAAACCAGTAGAGATAGAATAATTTTGCTTTTTCAAAGCCTATATATAACTAAATGTATTAAAAGGATAACCTCTAAACTGTCAACATTTCTGAAGAAGAGAAAAAAGTAGAGGAATGGGAAAATGAAGTACTATATTATATGAAGTTAAGGGGTCTTTCTACAGTGTTGCCTGTAAAGTTACTGTCACTATTGTTACTGTTTCAACACTTGATACTAAGAATGTACTGGCATGCAATCTGAAAAAGTAAAAATATTACTACTTTCTTATAATCTTCATATTCGAGGTAACAAACTTTATTGAAGTATGAATGAGTTATACCCTAGAAATATCGTATTCTCAATGCTCAGAATACAATGTAAACTGGACAAAGAACTAAACAATGTCAACTAAAAAGTAAAAAAAAAAAAAGTAAATTTAATATGTAAAATTTGAGTACTGACATGAAAAATAGTGATGTGGATTTCTCCACATGCTCCAAAACTTTTATAATAAAATAGACTCGCAGGGGCTGGGAAAATAGCTCCATGGTAAAAGTGCCTGCCTGACAAGTGCAAGGTTGTGAGTTTGAACCCCGGTCCTGCAAAAAAAAAAAAGACTCGCAGAACTTTTGATTTCTGCAAATGAATAGTAGAATGTGTACTAAATTATAAACAGGATCTATTTTAGCTTCCGACCATTAGTCTTGAATTAGTAGTCTTACCGGCAAAATCTTTCACATTCACATTCGCCCCTAAACTTATTAATTCTTTGACTTGTTTCACGTCACCACGAATAGCGGCCATGTGTAGAGGAGTTTCACCACGTTCATTTCTTTTATTAACTTTATCTTTCTGTCGGGATGAAGAACTAGGAGTTTTCTTTTGGGCTGGTGTTGTCTGTGATGGGTGATTTGGTGTGGAATCTGTTAAACAAAAAGGAAAATTCTAGATGTAACATTTTGTCTACTTAAAGGCTCCGAGTGATAATGCACTCCTTCCATGGGATACAGGGAATACTTCCTCCTCCTGACAATCCAAAACCTGATGTGATGATGTGTTCATAACTTGATATAAACATTTTCCTAAAGAACTATCAAATGTCAAAATGTAATTTACAAAATGGTTTCATTCTTTAAATTGATATACTTGGTTTAAATGATAATGAAGTATCAAGTTTATATCATAAAACTACTTAATTAATAATTTGATGAATTACAAAGACATGCATTTTTCCTGGGTGTGTTATTTTATTATTCTAAGATCTAAGTACAGTTAAATTGAAGGTTAGAGTTCACACCTATGACTCAGATAAAGCACTGGTGTTCAGTTAAGTTCAAATTAAGGTCAGATAAAATGAAACCAAAGATCTGTTACAAATAGTGGGAGCTAGGGGCCACAGAGATAGCTCAGCACTCTAAGCACCTGCCTGGGCAAGAGCAAGGACCCAGATTCGATCCCTGGTACCACAGGCTGCGTCTCATGCTATCCCAGCACACAGAGTCTGCCACCAAGACTGGGCATGGTGGAATAGGCCTGCAATACCAGTGCTGGGGAGGCTGAATCACTATGAGTCTGAGCTGTGTTGTGAGACCCTTCACCAAATACATAAAATTTTCAAAAAGGTGGCTGGATAAAGGCCTATGGAAATTATGTTTTGATTCTTAACTTCCTGATTCTTATTCTAGTTTCTATAACAAAATTAAGAATGTTAAATTATATATGAGGGGCCCAGCAGGATGGCTCAGTGGTCGAAAGCACCTGCTTAGGAAAGCTTAGGCGGCTGCAGGGACCGCGGTTCGATCTCCGGCACCACATGCTGCACCAGCCCTGCCCTCAGGGCAGGCTGAGCCGGCCATAAAAACAAACAAACAAACAAACAAACAAACAAACAAAGTTCTGAAACAAGAAAAAAAAATTAAATTATATATGATGCCCAAAGTTTTTTCCACCTTTTCAGAACTAGGGAAAATAAGAAATAGCTGTTCTCTTATCAATTAAGAACTTAAGACAGTGCTAATTAATTTTGAAGATTTATAACTAATTGAAAAAAATAATTATTCTAAGAGAAAAGAGTAAGGCAAGTAATTTTTTGTCATCAGTCACACCAACTGACATGATTAGGGGTCTAAAAGCAGTGTCATACGTTCCTTCATAGGAAAAGTTGAATGTTTACCTTTGGAGTTTCAAATATGCAGTACTATCTCACTAATAATTTACTACTCATGTCTGGAAATGTACATCCCATAAGAATAGGAACCTTGTCTTATTAGCATTGCTCAACTACTTAGAAGACCTCTTGATTCATTCAGAGTGGAACTCAGAACACATGTTGGATTAATAAAAATTTGTAGTATAGTCTTTATTGTGAAATTATTAAGAAAATTAGTTTTGTTGGTTTACTTTAAAAAAAAAAACTCAACAACTAAAAGACTTATCTAACTGAAAAGTGACTATAAATTCCAACTACTATTTGTATGATAGCAGATATCACCATCTGTATGGCAACAGGTGACTTAAAAAGGTTTACATACTAGTTCTACACTTTTTTTTTTTTTTAATGTTATGGCTGGCTCAGCCTGCCCTGGGGGGTGGGGGCCGGCGAGGTATGTGGTGTTGGGATCCAACCACGGACAGTCCCTGCTGTTGCCTAAGCTTGCCTAAGCAGACACTTTAGACTGCTGAGCTATCTCACCAGCCCTCTACACATATTAATAAAAAGAAGTTATCCTTCAATGAAAAGAAACAACTAATGAATATCATAATTGTATCTTTACTGAAAAAAACTGTAACAAAAGAGATAGATTTGTACATTTATACCTAGAAAAGACTTTTTTATTTTTATTTTTATTTTTTTTTGTCTTTTTGAGACAGGGTCTCGCTATGCAGTTGAGGCTGGTCCTGAGCTCACTTTTGTAGCCCAGGCTGGTCTCGAACTCGCACCAATCCTCCTGCCTCAGCCTCCCGAGTGCTGGGATTACAGGCGTGAGCCACCACGCCCGGCTTAGAAAAGACTTTTTTAAAAAGCCTTTCAAAATAATGGTTAAAACTGATTTCAAAGTCACTATTTTAGACAAAAGTCATTAAGTTTTAGCACTGTAAAATACTTTGAATTTGGCCATAGTCTGTCCCAAGTGAGCAGAAAAGGTAAGAGACCCTCCAAAAAATTCTATTTAAAAAGCTCTAAAATGTTTTTAATAAAGGTAGTAGGTACACTCATGTTTTGACTGAAGTTATGTTTAGATACTACATTGTATCAGTTTTTTAAGTAGACAATACAGGAAAAGTTCACTGGAAAACTGTCCCTTTTTCAATGCATTTCAATACACTTAAATAAAGATTCCTTGAATGCAGAGACTAAAGAAAATAGCTTTTCCCAGACAAAAATGATTTACATCTTCTACCAGTTTAAAAAAAAAAAAAACGCAATGTGCAAAGATTTTTTTTTTTTTTTAATGTATTTGGTACAGGTCTCGCTACACAGCTTAGACTTGTAGTGATCCTCCTGCTTCAGCCTCCTCAGCACTAGGATTATAGGTGTGCACTTACTGCTGAGCTATCTCACCAGCCCCAAACAATGTGCTAAGATTACCAGTGAGGGAGCTGGTGAGATGGTTCAGCGGTCTAAAGCCCCTGCTTAGGAAAGCTAAGCAACCACAAGGACTGCGGTTCTATCCCTGGCACCACATGCTGTACCAGCTCCACCCCCAGGGCAGGCTGAGCCAGCCACAAAAAATAAAAGATTACCAGTGAACTAGAAGCCTATAAAATGGCCTTAGAGAAAGAAATTGGGGAAATCTTCACTATGGTTAAGATTTCTGCCATGATTTCTCAAATTGACTGACCCATTTCTAAATTATGCATTTTATTTAACAAGCATTTACTTAATGCCCACTAAATGCAAAGATCCCTGTTGTTATATAGCTTCTAATCCAGTGGAGAAGACAGACAATAGTCACACAAATAATGGTTCTACTAAGTTTAAGGAAGGATAAAAACTAAAAATAGGTAAAAGTAATTGCTTAATAAACAAGTTTATCTGGGCCTGGGGAAAGCTCAGAATTCATAGGAACTGGGACGAGCAAGATAGCTTAGCAGACTAACGCACCTGCTTACTCAAGCTCAGGCAAGCTCAGGCACCACATACTGTGCCAGCACTGCCCCTAGGGGTGGGCTGAGCAGGCCAAGAGTCCAGGCAGGTGGGGAGGAACACTATAATCCTAGAACTGGGGAGGCTTGAAAGCAGGAGGATCACAGGAGTCCACGCTGCGTAGTAAGACCCTGTAACAACCAAACATACACACAAAAGAATAAAAAACTAAAGAAGAGAATACTCAGTGATGGTAGTCATCACCTGGACTGTTGTCTCTTGCTGTCATCTGCATTAGAAGGGCCATCTGCTTTCGCTCTGAGAGTGGATAACCAAAAAGAATGCTCATTGGTGTGGATTTCTTATTTCCAGCTTCCTTTTTTGTTTTCTTCTTTTCTGGACCTTCTTTCTCTAGAATTAAATATGTATGGATTTGAAAACAATGCCAGTATATGGGAAGGAAAACAAACTTTTTAAATATGTGCTACACATGTCATATATAATTAACAGTAGCTACAGAAAAACAGTAGTAGACTTATGCAATTTCCTTTCTTCTCTTCTTTTTTTTTTTTTTTTTTGGTAGGATCCAAGGATTGAACTTAGGACCTT
This sequence comes from Myocastor coypus, assembly GCA_004027025.1. Lineage (NCBI taxonomy): Eukaryota > Metazoa > Chordata > Mammalia > Rodentia > Myocastoridae > Myocastor > Myocastor coypus. Next base: position 16,835 of record PVJA010005886.1, read on the forward strand.
GCACTTGCCAGACAGGCACTTGTGACCCTGAGCTATCTCCCTGGCACCAATTTCCTTTCTAATGCTTTGGAAAAATACATTCTGAATTCTGTTGTTTTTAGGTATACGGACATCTATTTCTAGTAAAATCTGTATTTTAGTAATTTGTTCTATTAAAGTTTAACTTTTTCTAAAACATATGAGATGTCCTCACTATGGTTAGTTAGCCCTTGATATTGAAAAGAATTGGTTCCAGAGCCCTGGTGAGGAACCCAGAGGCTACTGACAGCTAAAGACCCAGGTAGGAAGTGGGGCCAAATTTGCTTATAACCTATAAAAATATTTCCATTTACTTGAAAATATATCTAGATTTCTTGTAATTCTTAACATAGCATTAATATTGTATGAATAGTTATGCTGTATTGGTTATGGAATAATGACAAGGAAAAGTCTACATTTTTAATACATATACAATTTAAAAAATATTTTTGATCTGTAATTACTTGCACTGGTGAACTGAGTGAACTATGTGACATCTTTGAAGTATTTCATTCACTATAATTTGTACTCTTGTTACTTCTAAACCTAAAACCAATCCTAGGGCTATGGCTCACCAGTAAACAGTTTGCCTATCACACATGAAGCCTGAGTTGAATCTGAATAACACGAAAGAAAGAAAGAAAGAAAGAAAGAAAGAAAGAAAGAAAGAAAGATGTATCTTTCAAAAAACTTCAGTTTCTTTAAGAGACTTTAAAATAAACCTCAGACTGGGCATGGTAGCACGTCTGCAATCACAGTTATAAAGTGAGTTGAAGGCTAGCTTGAACTGCAAAACCCTACCTGAAAAAGATTGTGTGTGTGTGTGTGTGTGTGTGTGTGTGTGTGTGTGTGTGTGTGTATAAGAGAGAAAACATTTAAGTCTAATTATACAGAATATTGAAAAAAAGCACCAAGTCATTTAATTCACATCACAGGACTGTCAAACATGGAGTATTAGTCAAAGTGAAAGATGAACATATTTAAATAATTTGTATGGCTGAGTTAATGAGAGATCCTGCAAGGACTCCAAAATTTCCAAGGTCCTTTTCAAGGAAATCTGATCAGTCTCCAGATCTGCTCTGAGACTCTGTTATTCCAGAAATGTAGCAATACAGTCAACATTTCCCATTAATTGCCAGGAAATCAGACTGAGATGGATGCTATACCTAAAGATGCGCATATGGAGTTCATGCAAATGCTCTGGGGTAACTACCTGCCTAGGCATGCACAGTATATTTTGGAAATTATATGTAAATACTTGGGATTTTAAAATCCAGTTGTAAGTGTACCCGTAAAGAGGAGCTAAAAGGGCTCAGTGGATTAAAGCACCTGCAAGCAAGGCACAGGGGCCAGTTTGATCCCCAGCCAGCCTGCTGGCTCTGCCCCTGGGGCACAATGAGTGGGCAATTGAGAATGGGTGCGGTAGCATGCACCTGTAGTCTTCGGTCTTGGGAGGCTGTGAACAGGCAGATAGATCATTACAAATCCAATCTAGTAGAGAGACCCTGAACAGCCTGTAGACCCTTCCCTAAAAAAAAGAGGAACTAAAAAACAAAAACCAAAAAATTAAAAAATTAGTAAAAATGAGCAGAGGAAAGGATGGTCTAGTTGTCAATACAGTGGGGACTTTTCAGAAGGCAGATGTGCCAGCGAATGGAAAAGAAATAAACATTTATTAATTTAGGCAGTTAACAAGAAACTAATTAAAATCTGGTATTAGTAGGATAAGGAACTGTTCGTTATTGTTGCCACTTCAATTAGAATAAACTGGCAACCCAAAGGCCTAGAAATTAGACGTCCTAATATTTAAATACAGCTGCTCATGGATCATTCAAAATTCAGCCATTCTTAATATACACATTTTGTTGAATTTGATTTTATGTAGAAAAATTTTAGCTTATTAAAACTGTTCTTGTATTAGGTATTTCTAAGACGAACTTTCATTTTCATATTTATATCATTGAAGATCCAGTGTAATATAAATTCAATCTCAGCATAATACTTAACCTATTTTAAAATTAGTATAAAACTTAAACATGTCTTTGAAAGAGCTCATGTTTTCCTGAAATGTGTACTCTTTCTCTTAGTAATTTTTAGTAAGTCTCAGCTCTCTAGTATTTAGGGAGGAAGCACAATAAATACCATTTTTTAATGGTCTATTTCAGTAATAACACCCCCATGCTCTGTGTGTTGAACCTAGAGTGAAGATGCTAGGCAAGCTCTTTAACAGCGTGACACCCGGCCCTTTCCATTGTATTCTGTAAAAGGTGTCTCACAGAGTTGCCCAAGCTAGTACCAAACTTGCAATTTTCTTGCCTCAACCTCTGGAGCAGCTGGGGCTTACAGGTGTGTACCACCCTATCCAGCTAAATAACAAATTATATATATATATATATATATATATATATATATATATATAACCTAAAAGTATTCACATTGTCAACGTTTTATAGAAAAAACAGAAGATGTTTCAAGGAAACATTCAAAATTTAGTAATAGAAACAATAAATAGATCCTTAACATATGTTTTAAAATTTAAGGGAAAATTTGGTCTTTTGTTTTCTACTTACAAAACAATTTACTTTTTTTGTTTTAGCTGTCTTTTTAACACAATGTTTTTTTTTTTTTTTCTTGTTTCAGAACTTTTGTTTATTTATTTATTTTTAAGGCTGGCTCAGCCTGCCCTGAGGGCAGGGCTGGTGCAGCATGTGGTACCCGGAATTAAATCGCTTTCCCTACAGCTGCACAAGCTTTCCTAAGCAGGCGCTTTAGACCACTGAGCCATCTTGCTGGGCCCCAACACAATGTTTTTAAAAGATCATATTCTTTCTTTTTAATAATTTTTAATTTAATTTTATTTTTTCTTGTTTCAGAACCTTTATTTGTTTATTCACTCATTTTTATGGCCAGCTCAGCCCGCCCCGAGGGCAGGGCTGGCGCAGCATGTACTGCCAGGGATCGAACCGCGGTCCCTGAAGCCGCCCAAGCTTTCCCAAGCAGGCGCTTTAGACCACTGAGCCATCCTGCCAGGCCCCTAAAAGATCATATTCTAAAGTGATAGGTACCTGAAGATACTTTTAAGAAGATGCTTGAAAGTTTACATTAGAACTTCATGCTGCTATATAGTCAAGAATGTAATGACTACATTTTGGAAAACAAATTAGATAACTTGATAAAATTCAAGTTAGACTCTGGTATCTACTACAAAGTCTTTTTTTCTTTGAGTTGCCATAGTCAAGCTATGAAATGAAGGCTAAGTGACAACAGCTGGTGTTGGATAGATAAGTTTGAGATAATCATAACATTCTTCAAAACTATGACATTGTTAAGCTACTATACATATTTCTCAAATTTAAAGCAACTGGTAAGTCTATGGTTTTTCTGTGAAAAAATCACTTCCTCTGACTTGTCAGAAATAAGGAATAAAAATAACCTGAAAAAATTTTAAACATACCTCTAGTTGGTTTTTTTTTTTTTTCCCCCCCTTCAGAACTGGGGATTGAATTCAGGACCATGTGCTTGCCAGGAGAGTGCTTATTCTACTGAGCTATCTCCCCAGGACCCATACCTCTAGTTCTCAGTAGCTAAAAGATGTATTCATTTATCTAATAATTGGCCCAAATTTTAAAGTAACTGATTGACAGGGCCCACTATTTTATTCAGGTTGGATTTCAAGTCACTAGGTAGATTCTGCTTCAGCTGCCAGAGTGCTGGGATTACAGGCATGTAGCACCAAGCCCAACTGAACTTCAAAGTTTTAAACACAGGTCCACTAACAAAAAGTGTTTATTTAGCACTATCTACCACAGACCTAAAATTTCACTGAACCAAGCTAATTTTTTTTTTAAGGAAAAAGCCGAGAGACTCACTTAAGATTATTTGAAATAAACATTAAAATAAACTATTTATCAACCCAACAGCTTCTTCCATCATCTAAGAACTTCAAAAATGCAGAGATGCTCCAGCTTCAGAGTGAAAAACTTAAGGCTTTCTGTCTAAGACTGATCAGAAAAAAACAGAAGGCTGAACACCTGCTACTTCTCCATTAAGGTTTTGGCATATTATAGAGAAGACATAGCCCCCCTCCCCCAAAACCTGGATTCATAATATAATAGTATATGAAAAGTAAAGAATATGACATTTCCAGGGCTGGGGAGATTACTCAGTGGCATAAGTACCTGGGAGTTCAACCCCCAGTACCGCCAAAAAAAAAAGGACATTTCTTTCACAAAACCATCACGGTATAAGGAATTCAACAATGGAGCTACCATACAAATATAGATGAGTATAACTGTATCAGTCATACTTGCAGTATGCTTTCCTCAATCCTGAAAATCTGTCATGTTCTGTTTCTAAAATATCATGGATTTCTAATAGTTAATGATTTGCATCAATAATACTCACATCATGGATGGATTTATCTCACACAGCTCCTTTAGACATACCATGGAGCTTAGGGAACATGATTTCCACCCCATTTTGCTAACTAGCAATTATTTTAAAAACTTTCAGGATAATAATTTGCTTCTGCCCCTACATGACCCAAATCCAGATATATAAAATTAAAATGGTACCATAAGTAAAAGGTTTATTTCAAATTTAATAGAAATGACCCTAGGAGATAGCCAGGGGTTAGATAATATTTACATTTTACAAAGTTCTGAGAAAAGAATGCTAGCCTAAGTTTTAAAAAAGACAAGCATTAGGGGTTGGGGAGATAGCTCAGTAGAATAAGCGCTTGCCTGGCAAACGCAGGGTCCTGAGTTTAATCCCTGATGGGGTGGGGGTGGGGGTGGGGGACGACGATGACAAGCACTTAACTAGCTTTCCTCTACTTAACTTTTCACTTTATAATATTTATATATGCTTTGGTGTTCTTTTATTTGGAGGTATTATGAATCAGTAACATATTGTAACTGGAGACACAGCCAAACAAAGATTTCAACATAGTTAATGGTCATGGCATTTCTCCAGGTAGCCTGGTATTTTAATCTATAGTTAAATTCAACCTGGGCAGTAAAATCTATCAAGACTGAAGAGTTCAACAGGAAATGTTTTAAATATGTTTTTGCAAAAATAGCACATTATTGGGACCAGGGATATAGCTCAGTGGAATAAGTGTCTGCCTGGCAAGCTCAAAGTCCTGAGTTCAATCCCTGGTACCACAAAAAAAAAAAAAAAAAAAAAAAAATAGCACATTATTTAATGGTACATAACAAAGCAGACTAAAAACTCTGAGCATCTTTCCTTCCCCCAAGGACTGCTGAACTGTGAGCCCAGGGGAGAGGCTGATTTCCAGTTTCCTCCAAGAACAGTGCCCAGCGCTGTGCACTTCCAAACCTTTGTAGAGGTATACAATGTACTGGAGTATCTCAGAACCCAAACTAGACATTTTGCGGACTCACACAGTTCTCTTTTAAGCAAACTTGAAAAGTTACTAATATACAATTCTTAATTGTAAATGTGACAAAAAACCACTTGCTAAACAGGAGCACCTGAATTACCTGAGTATGTCCTGTAAGAAGATATAAGTCTCTCCCCCCAATTTTCACTTGTATGTCCTGGGTCTGAATCTACAGAATGAGAAGAGACAGAAGAAAAGAAAAAGCACACGCAGGGAAATGCAGACTTCAACAAAGCAACATTTTTCAAAAGAGCATCAGTCAGTTAAGCAAGGATCTATCATTTTTCTACAATTTTACTTTCAAGGTAGAGCCAAAAGTATATTGAAAACACAAGGCTGGCCACTGTTTTCTCTAACTGGATCTTTTTTTTTTTTTTTTTTCTTGTTTCAGAACCTTTATTTGTTTATTTACTCTTTTTTTTTTTTTAATGGCCGGCTCGGCGCAGCATGTGGTGCCGGGGATCAAACCGCGGTCCCTGAAGCCGCCCAAGCTTTCCCAAGCAGGCGCTTTAGACCACTGAGCCATCCCGCCGGGCCCCTCTAACTGGATCTTAAAGTTAAGAAACTCAATCATATCGTTTCAGTCACAGACATTACTGACACTGCTTATTAAAATACCCAACTTTTTTGATGCTATGTATTTTTAAAATTTCTGAATTATGATAAAATAACCTTGACTTATTACTGTTTAACAGTATACAATCTGCCTTTGAAAAATGAATCACACTTTTGTTTCACAAGACAGCCAAAGCAGCTCCCAATATAAAAGACCATTTTAGGCTTAGTAGCATTCTACGCCACAGAACTTTCTATAAGTTATATGTATTTTAACAAATGAACTGTTACAATGACTGCTACCGAAGACATTAGAATGAAAGCAGCCCTAAGTAAAAAACAAAAGCAAGCTTATCAATCACAAATATGTAATTTTTTCTAACAATTCATGACAGAGAAATAATATACAGAACTGACTTCTGGCAATATGGCCAGAGCAGATGTTTTTCTTTCAAGCAGTATGTTATTTCAATTCACAATAATATTATTCTGATCTTTATATCCTCCAACTTATTGATAAATACTTTCTTTCCAGGATCATTACTGATGACAATATACATGATATCAAACAGTAAAAGTAACCAAATATTAGGACCAAAAGACAGTAAGTATTCCTGAAAATACTATTTGAAAATTTAAAAAATAAGACTAAAAGCTCAGTGATGAGAAGGTTCACTCAATCAAAAGGATGATTATTAGTAAAATGACATTTAAACCAATTCCAAGGTAAGTGATTAAATCAACTCACAAGATTTTCAATGAACACATTTTAACTTGAAGGCATTATATTAATATGCTGAGTTGTAAAAGGCTCAGTCAACAGCCCCCAATAATGCCAGATGAGCTGATAATCCACTACTGTCATGGACTATTGGACTAAATATATAGCTACTTTCTCTTTGTACAATGAAAAGAAAGATCTGTACTAATGAGGTGTAGACAAGAAATCATGCCTGCATCTTGTACTCTGAACAACTACAATGAAGACAACTTCATGCAATGTATTAACTATTATAAAAATAATAAAAATAAATTTAAAAATCTTGAAGGCATTAAGTGATCAAGTACAAGAATTCCATGAAAAATAGTATTTGACTTTTTTGGTTTTTTTCTTGTTTCAGAACTTTTGTTTATTTATTTATTTTTATGGCTGGCTCAGACTGCCCTGAGGGCAAGGCTAGCACAGCATGTGGTGCCAGGGATCGAACCACGGTCCCTGCAGCCACCTAAGCTTTCCTAAGCAGGTACTTTAGACCACTGAGCCATCCTGCTGGGCCAGTATTTGACTTTTTAAGCACAAACAAAAAATTTAAAATGTCTTCCATAGATTACAAAGCAAATTGCAGCAAATATGTTCTACCAACTGGATTAAATATATTATTAAAAGCAGATCATATTATATGAAAAGATTTAAACAAGAGGATAAAATGAGTACTTGATTATACTCATTAATATGAAGAAGCAGTTCAACAGTTTATCCAAATCTCTTGGAAGTAACCAAATCATCCTGATCCCATATATTCTTTGACTTTTATTAAAAATCTTATGTTTATATAACAGACATTTGAATATGTATTCTATAAAGAGTTAATTCAGGAACTGGAAACTTAAAGCTTCTATCTCATGTTCCTTTGGTACCACTTCCTTCTATGCTATACTACACTAGGTCTTATGAAACTCCTGTTTCAGATTGCTATAAAACACACTAAGTCTCAGCAGAGCAATTCTCTCATCTATTCCTTACAGTAAAGAAAGACA
>PVJA010005886.1:24669-49472 GCA_004027025.1 Myocastor coypus
AGGAAGGGGGCAAACATCAATCTGTATGTAATAAAAAATGCAAATCAAAATCACAAAAAATGATTGTATTTATCAAGTAAAGCACTGACTTTATGTGCTACCATAACAGAGGCAGCTGAACATTTTAAAAACTGTTCCTCTCCAAATTTGCTTGAGGCACATTAAAGTAAATTCTCTTGTAGAACATAAAGCCTCAATGAAGTAGAATTAGGATTGGCTGCAGAGGTTTGTTTATGAAATTTCAGCATGCTGTACAACTACTACCACGAGCTGTTGGAACAGATCACTCTGTCCCTGAATTTTCTTATCTTATCATCTAAAAAGGCCACAAGAAAACACTGTAGTAAGCAAATAATGCTTACTAATGGGAGACAATTATTAAAGAAAAAATTAAGGATACATCTTTATAATATGCACACAAAAATGAAGTGTTACTGGTTTATCTATAGGAAGCATTAGGTCTATCACATACAGTATGAAGAAAAACATGTCTCCTGATGCCACCTGAAGTTAAGAAACACTCATAAATTGTAACTATGATTATCTTGGGACGACATGAAGAATCATAGAAATGATTCACCCTTTAAATAAAACAAATCCTCAGGACATGCTAAAAACACAATCTGTAAACATGCTCTTGTTTTTTTTTTTTTTTTTAATTTTTTTTTAAATTTTTTTTTCTTGTTTCAGAACCTTTATTTGTTTATTCACTCATTTTTATGGCCGGCTCAGCCTGCCCCAAGGGCAAGGCTGGCGCAGCATGTGGTACCGGGGATCGAACCGTGGTCCCTAAAGCTGCCCAAGCTTTCCCAAGCAGGTGCTTTAGACCACTGAGCCATCCCGCCAGGCCCCGATGCTCTTGATTGTATGTATTACTCATAACAAAAGACTTGCAAATTTGTTAGTTTGAAGGCCAAGAGGCTATTAAACACCTTCATGTCAAGGGATTATGGCTATCCCAGACCAGGAAAAGTAACATGATATTATGCTGACAGAGGAGAAATAGCACTCATAGAGGCAGAAACTGCAATGATTATTATTTTTTTTTTTTTTTTGTGGGACCAGGGTTCAAACTCACGACCTTGCACTTGCCCAGCAGGCACTTGTGCCTCAGAGCTATCTCCCCAGCCCCTGCAATGATTATTAAAGATGATAAAAGTCATCAGTTATTGATTATGCTTCATACCCATAGGCAGATATTGTAAACCACCTACATAGCATCTGTTCTCCCCTTCTAAGCACAAGGCCCTAACCCTACAGTACACAAAGCTTAAAAAGTATCTTTTTTTTGAGACAAGGTCTTGCTATGCAGTTTGGGCTGGCCTTGTGCTCACTTTTGTAGTCTCCAGGCTTGTCCTGAACTTGCAAAGGCTCTCCTGTTTCAACCTCCCAAGAGCTGCAATTATAGACATGTGCTGTCACGCCCAGTTCCAGGCCACACAGCATGATGCAGGACCAGGAACTGAACGTGGGTCCTTGTGTTTGCCGTATAGATATTCACATCTCTGAGCTATCTCCCCAGTGCCAAGTATCTGACTTGCATGCAACTAGGCAGCCTAACCAACAGGCAGAAGTTTCTGAGGACGTTATTGCTGGAAGAAAGATACTGTCGTCTAGGGGCCTTCTATTTTCTGCTAGAAAGCAGTACTAATTTTGTGATTATAACTGAAAATGATGTGCTAAGGGAGCAGAGTAGAAAAAGGACACAAACCCTGTCCCGCATAGCATTACTTAGCTGCTATACCAATTCTGGACTGCTTATGCATGGCTGTACTTTCTTATGACATTAAGATTATTTTTTATTTTTCCTCTTTATTATTTTGCAAGAGGTTCTCTCTATGGAGCAGGCTAGCCTTGAGCTCACTTTATATGCCAAGCTGGTCTCAAACTTGCAATGATTCTCCTGCCTCAGCCTCCGAGTGCTGGGGTGATAGCAGGTGTGTGCCACCACACTCGGCTAATGAGTTCAATTTAAAAATCCCTATCTGTTCAAACATATCTGTTTTCTATAATATTTAGCTACTGTAACACAAAATAAATTTACATGTTACATCACCCAGAGGCCACTATTCTCAGAAGCTGCTATTACATGCAGATAAGGAAACTTAAACAAAGAATTCAAATTAGTTGGCCTGCTGTCACATGGCATAACCCCAGAACACTGGCAAGCTGAGGCAAGAGGAAGGCAAGCTCACATATAATCTAGGTAATTTAATGACTTGGGCAAACTTGGTCTCAAACAAACAAACAAACAAACAAAATAAATAAAAAATTAAAAAAGCAAAGCAAGAGGAGGATGTAGCTTAGGGGAAAGTTCTGGATTCTACACCTAGGTCACAATATGCAAAGCAAATTACCTGGGTAGGGTCTGCTGGGGAATCTAAAATCCTATGACAACCTAGACAACAAATAATTTAAAGAGCAAAATAAAATATGAGACAATTTGTAAGTGGGAAAGTGAGCAAAAGACCCAAAAGATGGAAGGAGTTAAAAGAGGATTTGTTCATGCATCAACTCCCAACAGTGCCTGTGATTACGTATTGCAAACATGCACTAACTAGTGAGGTTTTTAGCACACACTGAATCTTTGATAATAGGGGCCCGGCGGGATGGCTCAGTGGTCTAAAGCGCCTGCTTGGGAAAGCTTGGGCAGCTTCAGGGACCGCGGTTCGATCACCGGCACCACATGCTGCACCAGCCCTGCCCTCAGGGTGGGCTTAGTCGGCCATAAAAATGAGTGAATAAACAAACAAAGGTTCTGAAACAAGAAAAAATAAATAAATAAAAATTAAAAAAAAAAAGATAATAAATACTATGCTATCATTTACCTCTGTCATAACTATAATAACTTATCTGATCAAGATCCCTTGGGGCTGGGGAGATAGCTCCAAGGCACAAGTGCCTGCTGGGCAAGTGCAAGGTCGTGAGTTCAAACCCTGGTCCCACCAAAAAAAAAAAAAAAAAAAAGATCCCAAACTAAGAGAGTTTGAAAGTACACTTTAAGAACTAAAAATAAGTGGTATAGCAAGATACTACAGTAGCTGTAAGAAGTGTCTTCCAGGTAAGTACTTGCTTTTAGGCTTTCATGGGTTCAAAGGATCATCATTTCTACTGGCTTCTTAATATCGCAGTTATAGAAATTCTCTAAAAGGACAACAGGGAACAGATACTAGAATAATGTAAACAGGTATTTGGGCAATTTCTGAAAAACAATTCACAATGTAATATTATGATCCAGTTATTTGGATCCACTCCCATGCCTTCAATTTATGCTATAATTAGTTCTCTTAGTTTTATCTATAACAGAACATTACTTATTTTTCTACAGTGGTATCTTTTAAAAAAAATAGTAAGCATTAAATAACTGAATTGGATAATTACTTAGAAGTCCAATTATTTAAATATAGGGTGGCCAAAACTTAGTTTTGGAGTATTTGTTTTATAAGATAATGTAATAGGAAACATAAAAATGTTATTTTTATCAAATTTATTCAACAATATTTTTGTCTGTAGCATATTATAAAATAAACACAAGGTTACAATTGGGATAGTAGTGCCCAGTCACTTTCTGAATTTTATGCATTACTGTCTTTCACTGAACAACACTTTATACTGTCATACTGGCCCTTCCTTTTTTAATTTTAATACAGTATCTTTCCACTAAGCATAATGGTGAAGATGTGTATGACAAGATATCCTGGCTGGCATTTCACTATCTCGTATTTTCCAATTACCTGGTCTAAACTGTAAATGACTTTTGAATCTCTTTTTTTGAACAGGTAAGAAGTTCTTTCTATCTTGTTGGTCCAGAAAGTATAAAAGTATTTTATAATAATACTCTCCTCTTGGTTTTTTGATTACATGAAAACTTGTCAGATGCTGGTCAACTCTGTAAACACTGCTCAAAATTATTATAAACACCAAATGCAATGGACATTTTCAGGTTTGTTTCTAAGTTCTATGATTTCTACAGTATGAAGAGTTGAAAATAAGTTTTTGTCTTTCCATTTCATAATACAGACTTTCTCTGATATGCTAATATTTCTCCCCTTTTTAGTTATTCTTTTGCAAATATTTTGGCACTTTTTTCCTATTCATTCTCTGTCCCAATCCTGTCTGTTTTCATTAAAAAAAAAAAAAAAAAAAAAAAAAAAAAAAAAAAAAAAAAAAAAAAAAAAAATCACTGAGTTCTGAAAAGCAGGAAATTGTCTAATGTACTTATATTTTTATACTACAGCACAAGATCATAGGTTATTTTTCACAAATAAACACAAATTAGCAAAATAAAGTAACCAGAAATTACTAGCTTGTTTCACTAGAAACATGAATAAAACATTCTAAATAAAAGGTATGGGGGCCCAGTGGGATGGCTCAGTGGTCTAAAGCGCCTGCTTGGGAAAGCTTGGGCAGCTTCAGGGACTGCAGTTTGATCCCCGGGACCACATGCTGTGCCAGCCGTGCCCTCGGGGCGGGGTGAGCCGGCCATAAAAATGAGTGAATAAACAAATAAAGGTTCTGAAACAAGAAAAATAAATAAATAAATAAAATAAAAAATTCTTAAAAAAAATAAAATAAAAGGTATGCACAGTCAATATAACAGACATATCTTGTGCAAACAAGGACCACTGGTTGAAGTGAAATCTACCCAAGCAATCCTCGGGATAGTGCACACACCAAGTGACACTAGGTCAGCAGTGGCGAGCCACCTGGAGCTTTCACTGATATCCACAGCCTCTGCGGCCCTGTGCCACCACTCCACCAGGCTACCACAAAATGAAGATTTAAGACTCTCATTTCACTGACTGTTTAGCATTACTGCTGATTTAGGAACCGCTGGGCTTTGCTTGAACAATGATATGAACACCTTTAAAAAATAGTGGCTATGAAAATAATGTTACTTTTATAATTATATATATATATATATATATATATATATATAATAAAAAGAATAAAATACCAACAAATGTTCCAAAGTTTGAAAATAAAAGTATACTATCTGGTGAACATTATTTCAAACATCTTTCTAAATGTATACAAAGACAAGAGAAATAGCAAGGATAAACAAATTTAGGCAAGAAAAGGAAAAATAACACATAAAAGCTTTTTTTTTTTTTTTTTTTGTATTTTTGAGACAGGCTCTCGCTGTACAGTTCAGGCTGGCCTTGAGCTCTCACCAATCCTCAGCCTTCCGAGTGCTGGGATTACAGGCGTGCACCACCACGCCTGGCTTAAAAGCTTTTTTAAAATAAAGCTTCAAGATCAATTTTTTTGGGGGGGAGGAAGGGTCATCAGGGTGTTCAGAGTCTCACTACTAGATCAGACTCATAGAATATTTATTTTGTTTTAATCCAACATAAAAAAGAAACTAAAGGATTGCCTTTTCTCTACATGAGATATCATATACTAAAATATAAACATATCAAAACATTTAATCACTATTCTTTCGTGGGGGAATCTATAGAGTGTTCAGTGTCTCACTACTAGATCGGATTCATAGTGATCCACCTTTTTACAGCATCCCAAGAGCTGGGATTACAGGGACACACCCCCATGCTGTGCCAACTGCTATCTCAGCGTGCCCTGGGGGTGGGGCCTGCACTGCAAGCCAGGAGATTGAACCCCAGGCCTCTGCACTTCCTTGCAGGTACTTTCATCTGCTAAGCTATTTGGCTGGCTCTTAGTGTCTTTTTTCAGAAAGGGTTTAACTATGCAATTCAGGCTGGTCTTGAGCTCACCATGCAAAGATTCTCCTGCTTCAGCCTCGAGTGTGGGGATCACAGGTATGTGCCACTGTGATCTGTTAATCACTTTCTAAAGCCATGTATTTCACTTACACAGTATCAGTGAATGCTTTGCGCTAAGTTAGGAAGAGCCGAATCGCATTAACACTTCCTCCTTTTTTCTCCATCCCAGCCTTTTTACTTTACCAAGTCAGTTGGTAACATTTTTATTTAGTTATGGACCCAAAACAGATGAACCAAGTGTAGATCTAGCTCCTACAGTAAGAAAATCTTTTATATTGAAACAATTCTATTTTTATTGTTGCAAGTGCACATATAAATTACAATTTAACACAATGAAACGGCACAGTATGCGTTATATTTGTGTAACCTAATTTTTCACTCCCAATACAGAACATCTCTCTATATCATGTGTTGTATAATGTAACTTTTAAGAGTGAATAGCACATTTCCTCACTGGATTTACCACACTCATCTTTACTACATGACACTATTTTTCTAGTTCTGTGAATGGAGGGGCAATTTTACTATTATAGCAAAACTGACAAAAACTTTTTTTTTTTTTTTTTTGTGGGACTTGTGCCATGGACCTATCTCCCCAGCCCTGACAAAAACATTCTTAATTGTAAAAACTAAACGCCAAAAGAATGTCACATGGGATAGATGTTATCCTTAGCACTTATTTATTTATAAGGCATTTCTATAATTTAGAAAGCTATAGCAAACTCCTACTTATAACTCATGACTACTAGGTATCATTTAACAATAACTTTTTAGTCATCATACATTTTAATACCAATACTCTCTCTCACACTTGCCATCTGTAATTCTGTTGTTCTGAAAGAACTGATACGCATCTTCTGTCCATGTTCCATTTTTGTGTTCTTCTTTTCACATTTGAGACGTTCAGTGTGCATACGGAACTGCCATACATGGATGAAGATACTCTGTCTCCATGTCTTTATCATTGTTTTAGCTATCAGTTTAGAATACACTCTATTAAAAACTGGATCAATGTCAAATATGGAATCCAATGCTGTAATTACATTTCATATACTCATATCACTTAGTATACCCTAGATTCTACTTGTTTTTAATAATAAAAATAAAGAGGTAGCTAAATTACAAATAACATCGTGACTGGAGCCTACGGATAGTATTTGTTTTGATTATATACTAAAGTCTTCACCTATTATTACCTAATGTATAAATTTAGCCTAACAACAGTATATGTCTCAAATCCACTGAAAGTTTGGTGATGGCATGGTATTTTTTGTATGAAGCAAATATTCCTAAGGAATGAAAGCCACAATATGTCACTAAATGCCAGGGGCGAAAAAAATTTTATCATGGGGGAAAAAAACATAATTGTTAAAATACAAAGTACATTTATTCAGTGTCTAAATCCACGTCTTCCTTAGTAACACTTTTCTCCTTAATTTTACTCTAAATAAGGAGAAATGATCTGAAGTAATGACAAAGGCTCACAGTAAGCTTTTTTTTTTTTTTTTTGAAAATTTATTCCCAAGAAATGTTAATACTTCCGTTTATCAAAATCCCTTCTTGGGGCCCGGCAGGATGGCTCAGTGGTCTAAAGCGCCTGCTTAGGAAAGCTTAGGCGGCTGCAGGGACCATGGTTCAATCCCTGGCACCACATGCTGTGCCAGCCCTGCCCTCAGGGCAGGCTGAGCCGGCCATAAAAATAAATAAATAAAATAAACAAAAGTTCTGAAACAAGAAAAAAAAATGGTAAAAAAAAAAAAAAAAAAATCCCTTTTTACTGAAGTATCACTGTAATTGGAAAATAAAATCTGAGTAATGTAATTTAAAAATGAACAGTGGGGGCTGGGGAAGTAGCTCAGTAGTGAGGTACTTCCACGGCAAGTGCAAGGGTCTGAGCTCAATCTCCAGTCCAGCATAAATAAATAAATAAATAAATAAATAAATAAATGACAAAATAAAAATGAACAGCAAATGCCTGCCTGCCCAGGGCAAGGTCCTGAGTTTAATTCCCAGCCATTCCCCCATCCCCCCGTAAAAAAAAAAAAAAGGAATGGCAAAGGGACTTCCAAGGAGAAAACAAGAGTTATCTCTTGAAACAGGTATCTAAAAGCACACAAAGACTGGGGATATAGTTCAGTGGCACGGGGCCTGACTGGCAAGCCTAAGGTCCTGAGTTTGATTCTCAGTTCAATAAAATAAAATAAGACTATACACAAGTATACATCAGTTAATGATGAGGACATGCTCTGAGGAATGTCATCCTGTGGTTCCAGTATTGCAAAACCATCACAGAATGGATTCACACAGATGAAGATAGCTACAGTGTCACTAGGCAATAAAACTTAAGGCTCTCCCATTGTATATCTAGCAAATGATGACTTTAATTACCTCTTCGGTTAAGTGACCTAGAAATAGCTTAGAATATCATATAAAGATAAGAAGAGCAGTACTTCAATTTTAAAAGTCTCTTCAATGAAACAGTGTAATTCAAAATGAACAGAGTATCTAATTTCTTAATCACAAGTCTTAGAAGATTAAAAATGTCCTGTCTGTTTAAGAACGATTTTCAACTCAGAGGAAAACACACAATGGGAAGCCTACCTAATGAATGTTTATATTAAAAATTACATGAGCTCAAAATGTAATACTAACTTCATGTGGGAAAAATTAAAAAACACTTAAAGAAATGATTATTATTATTTAACACAAGGAATAAAGCATGTTACAAATTTTAATATTCAAGTCTATCTCAGTTTTAAGAAATAATTCGGGGTTAATTATTAGTAAATTTAGACAGCAGTAAGAATTCATCTTTTAGGACTAACTAGGACTGACCAATATCACATTTCAGTTTATGCTACAAAGACTAGACAAATGAAAGTACTATAAACAGCACTGAAGCTACTGTAAGTTAAGTATACTGCCCTCACACTTCTAATTCATTTTTGAATCAAAAATGCTTAACTTCTTTGGTATATCCGTCAGGTCCATAAAAACCCAAATTTTTCTCAAATCTACCAAATCCTACTGATTCTTAGTATTGAGCAGATTTTCATTATTGGAATGTTCCCCCCAAAATTTCAGTTCTGAAATTGGTAAGAAACTTTTAATAAACATGAAAGGGATAAGGAATAAAGCAAATCATTGTCTTTTATGTCTAGTTAGACATCACATAAATTATCTTGAAGTACTAAAATCTAGACATTCATCTACAAGAATGTCAAGAGAAATACTATATATGAAAGGAAAAAGAACTACAGTAAAATATCACTAAGATATTTACTACCAGAAAATACAAAATTTCTTTACCTGTGTCTGAATCTCGGTCTTCATTCCTTGGTGGGCTAATGGTAAAAGGAAGTTTACGTTTCATGGATGATTTCTCTTTTATTTCCTTGCCGACATCACTTCGATCAATTTTTTGTGTTCTGCTGTAGGATGCAATCTTATCTTTACTCTATTGAGAAAATCAAATAGGAATAAAACTATAAATATTAGCTAAGCAATGCGGTACTTAACACTTCACTAGGAAATTTCTTTCTTTCTTTCTTTCTTTCTTTCTTTCTTTCTTTCTTTCTTTCTTTCTTTCTTTCTTTCTTTCTTTCTTTCTTTCTTTCTTTCATGCATTTGGTACAGGGTCTCACTATGCAGCTGCTCAGATTCGTACTGATCCTCTTGTTTTCAGGCTTCCCCAGCGCTGGGATTACAGGCATGTATGACCATGCGTGGACTAGGTCACCGGCTCATCACGCCCTAGGTGCTAGCATGGGAAATTTTCAAACAGACAAAATAGAGAAGTGTATTACAAACCATCACTATATTCACTTGCTCAAGACCTACCTACAACAACATTTCTGATAACTTGTTTCCTATTTCCTCACTTTTACTTAATAGCAGAACTTTAAAGTAACACTTAAGGTCAACCAGATAGCTCAGTGGACTGAAGTGTTTGCTTAGGCAGAGTGCAGCAGCCAGGTTCCATCCTCAGCACCCCTGGGGCATGCTGAGACGGTGATGGAGACTGGGTGTGGTGGCACTGTAATCCCAGTGCTTAGGAGGCTGACTATGAGTCTGATCTACATAGTGACACCCTAAATACCCTGGAGACCTTGTATCAAACACATAAAAATAGAATAATACTTAAATAGCATAGCTTCAATAGAACAATACCACATAGCTGAGCATATGCTAGATATATCAGAATTAATATATTCTAGGGGCTGGGGAGAGAGTTCAGTGGTCTAAGTGACTGCCTGGCAAGCACAAGGACTAGGGTTCGATCCTCAGTACTGCATGCCATGTCAGCCCCAGATCTCTGGGCGTGTCGTGCCAGGCACAGAAACTGGCTATGGCAATGCATCTCTGTAATCCCAGCACTGGGGAGGCTGCAACAGAAGGATCTTTATGAGTCCAAACTGCATAGTGAGACCCTGTACCAAATAAAATAAATGAATGAGTGAATGGATGAATGAATGATCTTTAAATTTTTTAAACGTATATATATTCTGAAAATGTAATTCTGGATTGAAGACTGTGTTTTATTAAAAATACATAGCTAACCCCTTTTTTGTCAAAGACATGGGCTTGCTATCAAGTCCAGGGAGGTATCAAACTAACGATGATTCTCCTGCCTCAGTCTCCCAAGTGCTGAGATTACATGCATGTGCCACCATGCCCAACTATAGTTGACCCTTTTAATTCTTGGATTCTGCATCCACAAATTCCACATGCCATGCACTCAAATATTTGAAAACAAACTACAGTAAAAATGCGTAATTTTTGTCATTATTCCCTAAAGAGAGGAACAACTATTAACACAGTGCTTGCATTATTACATATTATAGGTGATCTAGAGAGAATTTAAAGGCAGGTTACAGCCAATATTATACCATTTTCTATAAGAGACTTGAATATCTTGGGGGTTCTGGTATGGCACATCTTGGATCTAATCCCCCACACATACTTGGCTGTATAACTACCTATCCTACAAGTTCTTTTCTTGTTGTTTTTACACTTTTTTTAAAAATTGTTTTTGCTCTGTAGTACTGGGGCCTAAACCCAGAGCCTGCACTATACATCATTGATCCCTTTCCTCTGTGGCCCCATAATCTCCTTGAACAGAAAATTTGGGACTCCACTGAGTTATAGGATATTACAGTACAGGTTCTCTTATGTCCTGAGTCCTCTTTGACCTTGAAGGGCTAGGGCCAAAATATTGGCTATCCTTGTAGCCCTTCTTTTTCTCTAATTTTTGGTCTGCAAACTTAAGTTGTTAACTCTCCAGATGAAAAGCTTAACACAGGCACTTGAGCTTAACAGCACTATCTTCCTGAATATCAAATGTCCTAGACATATCACAGAGCAGGTTTTTTCCATCAATTGTTGATATTTTAAACTTTAAATCCCTATAGAATGTGAAAAAAATTATGCATTTTTACAAAGATATTTAGGAATTTAGCCATATACTAAGTTGTAGCAAAATAATCCTACAGCATTTTTCTTGTCTCTTATTCTATTATTGTTATTATTTTTAAACAAATATTTACTTGGGAGAGAGTATAGCAATCACTGATGTGATATCAGAAGCAGCACATATTTAAAAGACCAGAATGACAGGCATTCCAAATATAGTTTTAGTACTGCACAATGCAATCCTCAGCATAGGTGCTTACTTCACATATTAGCATATACAGTTAAACGAAAATCAAGAACTTAAGGATTAAACAACGAAGAGACAGCAAGCAGAAAAGTTAGGATACATGGCAGGGGCAAAACCATGCACTTATATACACAGGGTGGTTAAGACAATTGTCCCAAGAATCTCCAACAGGTTTTTGAAACTAGAAGTTAATTGGTAGAATTCTCACCCTGACTATATGCTAGTACAGCTTAAGCTGAAACTTGTAATCCCCCTGTCCCAGCCTCCCGATACTGAGATACAGGCCACTACTTCCAGCTCTACCAGGAGTCCTAAAAGGTAACCAAGCTAGCAGTATTGGCACCTAGGAACTTTCTAGAAATGCAAATGCTTCGACTCCATCCCTGACCTACTGAATTAGAGCCTCTGGTACTTCCATGCTTAGGTTTGAGAATCACTACGTTTACCAATAAAGATATAAATATATCTGAATCACAGAACTAAAGAATAATCTGTTCAGTACAGTAAAATATTAGAGTCCACTTCTTTAATTAGAAGCATGGGGCTATCTTTCTAATTCAATTTGGAAAATAAAAATATGCTCCCATTTAGTCCGATGAAGAATCCTCTCACAGCCTGCAGCTGTAATGCACCATCCAACTGGTACAATACATCTAAACTGGGTTCTGACAACTCCTTTGTGAAAAATGAGCTTGATGCTAAAACGAAGTCACAACACCTCAGCAGCAGAACCTAAAAGAATATTCCCCGAACCAAGTGTTAGGATTTTCAGCAGCAGCAGTACAGTGGAGAAGCAGAAATAAAGGGGGCAGGGCAGCCTTTATTAACTCTAAAGACACGGAGAGGATCCAGGGAAGGGAGACAGGAGATGCTTTGACCTGAGGCAGGAAGGATGAGACTTTATGAACTTTTACTAGGGGTGAAGTTTGAGGGCAGTTTCAATTACATGTAAGGAGCTGATTGGGGTCTCTCCTATATGTGCCAGAAAGTACAGGAAATGGATCCAGGACTGGGTTGCAAAAGAAGGGGAGGTGTCATGAGGAAGATAGGCTGTTGTTTTAAGGGCTTCAGTCATTTTAGAGGATCACCATAATAACTTAGCAATCCATACTAGATCCAGAACCTATCACCAAGGTAGTATTTATCTACCTTGCAGATAACTGTAGTCTCAAGGCAACTTAAAATCAGGTACATATTCTAAAGGACCTAACTTTAAACCCAAGATGAAATGTGAAGAGAGGGAAGAAACACTTCATTTTTTAAAGACACAGACTTCATCAGTACAAACTAAGGTGATTCTACCATACCAAATAAATTTACAGTAAGTTTAATTAGGAAAATAAAGATTGAAGTGGCAAAAACAGGAATTAAGCTGAAATACAACTCCAGAGAGAATATTAGGAAGTTACAAAAGAGTGTTGTTTCATCTTTATATCATTAAAAATTCTTAAGGGCTGGAAACACGATTTTCTTAGAAAATGTGCTCACCATAAATTGGTTTATGCAGGGGGAAAAAGCCTCCACGGACGACAGGATCATAAACCTGTGACAAAACTTAGAAAGGCATGTATCCTAATGATTTTAAAAGCATTTTGAAAAAAAAATTTTTGAAGAACAAATACTTCTCATTTCACATAAACAAAGAAATAACATTTAGAAGCTACCCAGTCCACCTTCTAAGTCTAAATTAAATTGCTATCAAACAGCACAAGGATGGGGCCAGGCAGATAGCTCTGTGGCACAAGTGCCTGCCTGGCAAGCGCAAGGTCCTGAGTTTGAACCCTGGTCCCACCAACAAACAAACAAACA
This sequence comes from Myocastor coypus, assembly GCA_004027025.1. Lineage (NCBI taxonomy): Eukaryota > Metazoa > Chordata > Mammalia > Rodentia > Myocastoridae > Myocastor > Myocastor coypus. Next base: position 37,882 of record PVJA010005886.1, read on the forward strand.
AACAAACAACAAACAGCACAGGCAAAAAATTATCAGTGAAATCCATTTATGAACATGAAAATGCCAATCATATCAAATTTAGTATCTTAGAAATAGCATACCATGATCAAGCAGGGTTCATTCAGAGAATGAAAGGATAGATCTGTTAAAAAATCTCAAGACAATCCACTTTACATAATGACCTTAATAGGTGACAAGTAAAACATCTTAAATTCTACATTCATTCATAATATAGTTATTTACAAATTAGTAAGAGAATGGGACTGCCTTTCACATTATTGAAAAATAAAAGTGCTATTATCATTTATTTCCAAGCTTTAAAGTAAAAATCTTGGGCTGTTTTTCCATTTGTCAACAAAATAAAGATTCATGGTTAAATGTTTTGCTTACAACATTACTTTTAAGTGTAGGCTTTATTATTATTCAGGTATGAGGGCTGGGAATATAGTTCAGCAGGCTATTTTTTTATTTTTTGCTTTTTTGAGACAGGGTCTCGCTATGCAGTTCAGGCTGGCCTTGAGCCCACTTTTGTAGCCAAGGCTGGTCTCAAACTCACACTGATCCTCCTGCCTCAGCGTCCCAAGTGCTGGGATTACAGGTGTGTGCCACCACACCTGGCAGTTCAGCAGCTTATGCACCTGCCTGGCAAGTGCAAGGTCCTGAGTTCAGGACCAGTTTGGGGGTGGGGAGAAGAAGGCTCTCACCACATGCTGACCAGATGCCTGTGCCATCTTTGAGCTGGGGAGATAGCTCAGCTGCATAAGCACCTGCCTGGCAAGCGCAAGGTTGTCAGTCTGATTTCCAGTACAAAAAAAAAAAAAGATTTATTATTATTTAGGTATGATGGGGCAAAGAGATGAGGATGACTGCCACTGAGAAGACATTGGGCCACACTACACAGAGAAAGGGTCAGTCCCTTAAGAGGGAGAGGGCAGAAATATGGACAAAGCTGTTATTGTGGCTTCCCAGGAAACAATGGATTAGGCAGGACAAGCAGGCTTGGAATTAATCTGCTTTCTACAAGACTGACGGCAATGGTTTTTTAAGCAGCTAAGCTAGACAGAAAAGCTAAAGACAAATGGGGCAAGGCCCTCCAAGGAACCAGTACAGAAAATGAGATGTCTTGCAAGTGTGGGAGAGACTCACCTCTGCTGTGAGCCAGACCTCAGGGCAAAAGATAAAACAAACGCCTTCCTTTACTTCCTAAGGATAAACAGCGGAGTCTGATAGTCTAGGTCTCTATCACCTTGAGAAAGTGAGAAACAGCCACTTACCTAACCTCCTACCACATGAAGAGCCCCTGTTCTACATTCATGCCAGCTTGTTATGTGACTCTTGTCTATTTGATCCAGATTGAATCAAATTACCTTAGCAATGGTGCTTGTAATCTTACTGGATGACTATAGTTTTGTTCCACCTCATGTCCACCTTGCAATTTTCCATGTTCCCAACCTTGGATTTGCTCTGTAAAAATCCCTAGAAAAGGCAGAGTCTGTGGAAACCCATTAAGGTCCCCTTCTGTCTCTGTCTCAGAAACTTTCTTTCCCTCAATAAATATATCTTATTCTTAACTTCTGGTGTTCCTAAATTCATTCTTTGATTTTTGAGAACATAAATTTGTACCAGATATCTAGCAGATTGGGAGTTCCTTTTTCCTATATCACTGGGACACAGGTGCTTTATCTCCAACTGTCCACTCTGTCCCTAGTGTAAGGAGGGGCAATAAAGTCAGTGGCTAGGATGTGGGCTTTGGATTAGTTTGCACACAAAACATGTGCTCATGAGTTGTTCACTGTCCCTAGGAATTGCTAGGTCTCAGAAGGGACAATAATATCCTCAAGGACCAGATAAGACACACATGTCAAAGAATGCTAGAAATACAGATAATGAAAAAGCATGATTATATGAGTGCTCCTCAACTTACAGTCAGGTAGGTTCCAACCAACCCATCAAAAATCAAAACTATTGTAAGCTGGAAACGGATTTAATATGCTTGACCTACCAACATCACTGCTCGGCTTAGCCTACCTTAACCTGTTCAACAGATTCCATTAGCCTAAAGTTGGGCAGAATCATCTCACATAAAGCTTTCATATGAACTGCTTACTGTCTCATGGAATTTACTACTGTGCTGAAAGTCAATTACTGTACACACACACTTCTGTACCACTACAAAGTCCAAAAAACAGTAAGTTAAACCATCATTAAGTTGGGGACATCTGTAGACAGGTCAACAAAGTCTTGCATTAGTAAAGAACCCCTATTAGATCTTTTATTTTTATTTTTTTTAATTTTTTATTTTATTTATTTATCTTCTTGTTTCAGAACCTTTCTTTGTTTATTCACTCATTTTTATGGCCGGCTCAGCCTGCCCCAAGGGCAGCGCTGGCGCAGCATGTGGTGCTGGGGATTGAACCGTGGTCCCTGAAGCCACCCAAGCTTTCCCAAGCAGGCGCTTTAGACCACTGAGCCATCCCGCTGGGCCCCACTATTAGATCTTTTAAAAACTCAAAAATGTTCACTCTCCCAGATGGCTATGTAATATGCTATTCAGTGCCATGTGTGTTAGAACCCAGGTGACAATATGTTACATAAGAAACTGTGGAGAACTGCTGGGAAGACTCCTTGATCAAGAATGTTTTTTTTCCCCTCCAGTACCAGTGATCAAACTCTGGACCTTGTGCTTGCTAAGCAGGCACTTATGCCACTGAGCTATCTCCCTGGCCCTCGGAAGACTCCTTGAAAGAAGAGCAACTGGCCAAGGAGATACAGCAGAACACACATCTGCCTGGCAATGCAAAACCTCTCAATTGGCTTTATGAAGTGCAAATGTGTCTGGAGAGGTGCCGATGCATCATCATGAAAGCAATGCACAGGGCGGCAAAGCCCTGTGTGAGCTACACGGAGCGTCCCACGCTGCCGGCTGAGAACGAGCCTTCAGAAAAGAGGCTGTGACTTCTCAGGGCTCGAAAACTGACACATTAGAACTGCAGCACCAACCCCAAGGCACCGCCCCAATCTGTGACGTGCAGACTGATCTTCCTGCTTCTCTGTCCACATACTGCAGAAGTAATTTCAGGCCTTGACCTGGACCCACTCAGAGCGTTCACAAACCTGCTATTCTCACAGTCATTCATCCTGGGGCCACTTTTCACAAATTAATAAAATCTGGTTTGGCCCTGGGTCCAGGCCTTTGTTCTGAATAGCCATTATTTTGATGGAAATTAGGACCCCTGTGTCTCCCCAAAACTACAAACATGCCTGAGTGTCTTTATTCTTGCCATGCATTGCACTGGAAGTGGCAGATCAGAATTACTTTCACTAACTTCTTCATGGCATTACAAATGTGACTTTTCTGGATCACGAGGTCCTGAAAGGCTTTCTATAGAAAGCACTCACAAGACTATCAATTATAATCTCCAGTGAGTTGTTATGCCCTATGTAAAATTAAAATCACCTCTGCAATTATTTTTGTGAATAAAAATGTTATGAGATTTTTAATACTTTAAAAATTATTTCAGGGCTGGGTATATCACTCAGTGGTGCAGTGCCTGCCTGGCAAGCACAAGCCTGAGTTTAATTTCTGGCCCCCTTTCCCCCCAAAAAATAATTTCAAAAAGGAAATAGAAAAAAAGAGGAGGTATATTGGCATACACCTGTAATGCTAACACTTGGGAGGCTGAGGCAGGAGGATTGTCATGAATTCGAGGTGAGCAAGACCCTGTCTCAAAAAACAAAAAAAAATTTATCAACAATCTAACAATAGAAGCAGAAGTCTTCTACATCAAGCACTTCTTAGGGAGACTAACAGTGCCAAAGTAAGGGAGAGAGATTCCACTGTGTACTGGAAAGACAGTACTGCTCGGACAGCAGCACTACTCAGAGTGAGTTACAGATTCAACAGAATTCCAAAATTAATGTTTATTGAAAGTGTTAATGTTTAATTGTTTGATCACTCCTACATACATGTCTGTTGATCTATACTGATTTGATGATGAAAACATGTAATATAACCATTGTTAAAGTTTTCTTTTTTTATTGTTAAATTTTTCTTGTTTTGAAATTCTGTACAATATGTACTCTTGTCACTTTTTTTCTGTTTTTGTTTCTGCTATTTTTACTCTTAAAAATATAATTTAAAAATTTAAAATAAAATAAAAAACTGGAAAAAAAAAAAAAAAAAAGAATTCCAACCTAAATCTCAGCATGAATTCTGTACAGATCTATTTTTTGCAAATACTGACAAACTAATCGTAAACATTATATGGTCATGATAAAGGCCTTTTGACTTACGAACAGTTTTAAAAGAACAGTTTGAAAACTTACACTGCTAGGGTGTCAAAGCAGTTCTTGGACTGCCTAGAAGTGGTGCAGGAAAGGGATAACTGCAAATGAGCAATAAAGTCTCTCCATGTGAGATAAATGCTCTAATGCTGGCTGAGCTAATGGTTGCACAAAATCTAGCTAAAAACTGGGAACACCTCTACCATCCTTCAATAAAAATGTTTTTTTTTAATTTAGGTATATGTGCAAGACAATGTGGATAATCGTGCTGTCCATTTCTGCTGGTCCTTTGAAAGGACCAGTTAATAATTCTTAAATTTTTTCTTTTTTTTGGTCTTTTTGAGACAGGGTCTCGTTATGCAGTTCAAGCTGGTCTTGAGCTCACTTCTGTAGCCCAAGCTGGTCTCAAATTCACACTGATCCTCCTGCCTCAGCTTCCCAAGCGCTGGGATTACAGGTGCGCGCCACCATGCCCAGTCAGTCTCAATTGCCATCTCAGTGTGCCCTGGCAGACCAGGAAGTAAAAAAAACCCTGGCCTCTGAGCCTGCCTGCAAGCACTTTAATCCACTGAGCTATTTGGCTGGCCCTCTTTTGAATTTCTTATAACTTTTTGTGGTTGTTTTGCTTTTTCGTTAAACAAATTTTACACATTTATATCTGCTAACCTAAACAACTAATTTGAAGACAACATCATGCAGTACAGCAACCACTATTGAATTCCAATTACTCTGTTTAGTGAAATTTTGTATTGTTTCTAATACTCTTCTATGACTATTTTGCATTCTTTTAAAAAAAAGGTTTTTAAAGAATGTTTATAAAAAGCCAAAAAGTTCAAAGATACATATAACAAATAAGAGATACTGAGATAAATTAGGAGACATGTGTAGAAGTCCACATAACAGTTCTGAGTATTTTAATGGAGAAGGGCAGTATAAGAAGAATCAAGGGTCACTAAGGATGATGAATAGCAACAAAAAATTTTGATACTTACTGAGCATGTATTATGTGCTTATGTTCACACCAAGGTCAATTTGCTATTTCTCTGTAGCAATTCTTTAAAGCATCACTGTCTTTTATTATGGAGAGACACTGAGGGTATAGACATTATGTCTGTCCATAGGGTACAGATTTGGAAAAAGGAATACTACTGTGTATGTATGTTTTGCCACTAGGGAATAGGGGAAGAAATGCCAAATGACTGAGATTTTGAATTTTTTTGTCCTCTCTTGATGATTTCTTGATTGTGTTAGCTTTATAGCTGTGTTTCCCTTAGCAATTATGATCATCTCAGGGAGTGAAAAACAAATGTATCCTCTGGAATCCAACTCATTTCGAAAGGGTGTAAGTAAATGGTTTCGACTGCCTGGTCCTGCAGTTTAGATCTAGAAAATGTCCCTCAACAGTGCCTATGTAAAGGCTTGCAACTAACAGGAGCTGGCAGAACCTTTAAGAAGTGATGAGGCCTAGCAGGGACTTTAGGTAATTGAGGGTGCAACCTCAAGAAACAGTGAGAACATAGTCCTTCCTGTCTCTTCATGCTCGGGCCAAGAAGTGAACAACTACGTCTTCCTGAGCTGATATCCTGCTTTGCCAAACGTTAAAAGGCTGAAACTTTCCATGCTATGAAGGAAAATAAGCAATTCCTCTTCACAAATTACCTCAGACATTGGGTACACCAATGGAGAGCAAACATATCTGGCACCCATATGGCCTTTAATGACTGTTATGGTTTGGGTTTAGTAGTCCTCCCAAAGCCTCATGCAGTTACTGGGAAGGTTTCTAGAATTTGTAATTAATTCATAATTCAATGCTGGGATTATGGGTGTGAGTGCTATAACAGTGGATAATCTGAAAACAATATGAAGGAAGAAAGGCTTACTGCTGCTGCTCCTACTCTTGCTGTTTTGCTATTTTCTGTCACCATCAACTGTTGCCCTCTGTCATTTGCAACCCTGGCTTGGAGACAGCTGAGTATGGACTAAAACCTCCCCAAACTGTGACCTAACTAAACCGTTCCTGAATTTTGGGTGTTGGGTATTTTGCCCCAGCAATGAGGGAAAACTAACCAAGATAATATGTAATTACTAAAAATACTAAACTGTGTATTATTTTCTCAGTTCTGAAAATAGAAAAAGAACTTTATAGTTATATACCTTTCTTCCATATGGTTTCTCTACCATATTGCTGTCACTGTCAGAATTTTCACTTTGAATTGGTTTTGTGAACCCAGATTTGGGCATTTTATAGCTGTTCAGCTAGCTGCTTCTTTATTCAGTCTTCTCATCCTGGATCTGTAAAGAAAAGATAGGCAGAGGTCATTTGTATAACCTACAATAGACTACCTGATAGCCATACTCCACAACTGGTGTAATTTTGTTATTGCTAAGTCTCCATAATTTATTCCCTGAGAAAGCATAATTTATTCAACAATTTGAGGCTTTGATGAAATATTTTTTTTGGCCAGGTCAGCCTGCCCTGGGGGTGGGGCTGGAGCAGTATGTGGTGCCAGGGATCGAGCTGTGGTCCCTGCAGTTGCCTAAGCTTTCCTAAGCAGGTGCTTTAGACCGCTGAACCATCTAGCCGGCCCAGATGAAATGTTTCTGGTCCAATTCACTGTCATTAAAAAAAAAAACAAAAAAAAAAACAAAAAAAAAAAAAAACACATGAATTACTCCTACATTTTTTATATATTTTATTTATTCATTTATGTATTTGGTATAGGGTCTCATTACACAGCTCAGACTGATAGTGATCTTCCTGTTTCAGTCTACCCCACTTTGGAATTACAGGCATGTACCACTGTGCCCAGTTTTGGTGGCTGGCTGGGCATGGGACCTGCAAAGCCTGTGGTACTGGGGACTGAATGAGGTCTTTGCCCTTGCCAGGTGGGTACTTGGGCTGCCAAGCTATCTCCCCAGCTCCACTCCTACATTTCTTTATACCTTCTCTTGTCTAGTAGTGTCTTTAGCTTTGAATATCCATAAGCAATGGAAATAAAATCTGTGGCAAAAGTTTCTTATCTGAGCATGGACAGAGACGGGATCTCCAAATTCTTTTGTACTTCTGTGTTGGTCTGGAGATAATTTCTAAAGATTCAAACAAGTACTTAATGGGTTTGCCCAGTAAATTTACAACTTTCTACTTAAAAATCCTTAGAATAAGTTTCTTTCCCTCAAACATGCCAGGCATTTAAAACTTGATACTACAATCACGCACTGCCTATAATGATCACTTCATGCATCATTTTTTTCCAATTTGTTCAGGCTTTTCTCTCTTACTCTAAAAACTGACTCAATAGGTTAAAGTTCCTCCCAGAAGTTTATACTATGACAAGCTTATGCTGAGATCTAGAAAAAAATCCTAGGAGGTTTTACACATATATATATATATATATATATATATATATATATATATGAACTTTGGGGCTATACTTGCTTTGCACTATCTAATAGCCACACATTTCTACTTAATTTAATCAAAATTATATTAAATTAAAGGTAGTAGGGTTGGGGAGATAGCTTAGTGATCTAAGGACCAGCTTGGTAAGTATAAGGACTAAGTTTGATCTCTGTTACCACATGCTGTGCTTGCCTTAGACGCCAAGCTGGCCACCAAAACTGAGAGTGGTGGCGCATGCCTGTAATCTCCATGCTGGGGAGGCTGAGACAGGATAATCACTATTAGTTCAAGCTACATAGTGAGACGCTATACCAAATAAATAAATAAATAAATAAATAAATAAATAAATAAATCTTTTTTAAAAAAATGAAAGAAAGTAGTGATTGTAGTACACAGCTGAGATATGTTTCTGCAGTCAGAGCACTAGGTTAGGCTGAGGCTCCTGGCCAAGGGGAATGTCACCAGCAAATAAAACAACTAACAAGCCTTTCAATTCTTTCATGCTACCATTTTTCTATAAATGGATATTAAATTTCTAAGTAAGCAGTCATTCTAGTATCTGTGTGAATTATTAAGCTCAGACACTCTCAGCAAAGTATTCATAAAATCTGCTATGGTCTTCAAATTGTCTATGGTTCTAAAAACAAAAATGCCTGGACAATGTCTACAACTACTTTCTCTTAGTTCAATGAGAAGAAATTTTTGTACCAATAATGATTAGAAAAATTATCATGTCTACATCCTGTGCTCTGTATAACTACTATGAGAACAACACTATGTACTGTATCAATTGTTGGGAATGTACTACTATGTGTTTTTGAAAATGTCACATTGTTATTTCTTATTAAAAGAAAAAAATAAACCTGCTCTGAAAAAAAAAAAAAGCCTTACATGCAGTGGGCTAAATTAGCAAAATTATTTTAAAGGAGGCTCGGCAGGATGGCTCAGTGGTCTAAAGCGTCTGCTTGGGAAAGCTTGGGCAGCTTCAAGGACTGCAGTTTGATCTCCCGCACCACATGCTGTGCCAGCCCTGCCCTCGGGGCGGGTTGAGCCAGCCATAAAGATAGATAAATAAACAAGCAAAAGTTCTGAAACAAGAAAAAGAAAATTCTTAAAAAAAAAAAAAAAAAAAAAACTATTTTAAAAAGTGTCAAATTATAACATAGCACAATATTAAAACTCTCATAAGAACTAGTATATAGATCATTAAAGCATTTGCCTAGCATTTGTGTGGCCCTGGGGTGGGTTCAATCCCCAGAAATTAAAAAAGAAAAAAAGAAAAAGAACTACCATGGAAATTTATTAAAATTTTATACAATAAAATCAATAAATGAAAAACAAATTTCTTAAAAGGCACATGCCATCAAAATTCACTGCAGAAAAGACATCTTCAAAACCTAACATTTGGGGCCTGGCAGGATGGCTCAGTGGTCTAAAGCGCCTGCTTGGGAAAGCTTGGGCGGCTTCAGGGGTCATGGTTCAATCCCCGGCACCACATGCTGTGCCAGCCCTGCCCTCGGAGCGGGCTGAGCCAGCCATAAAAATGAGTGAATAAACAAACAAAGGTTCTGAAATAAGAAAAAAAAAAAAAAACCTAACATTTATTAAAGAAGTTGAAGACAAACTCCAGGTCCAGATGCCTCCAACAGTGAAGCCTATAAAATGCTTAATAAAGAAAAGGGCCTACTCTACAAACTCTCCTGAAGAAAAGACACACAGTGTATGAGGCCATTGCCCTTGTAATAAAAGCAGAATAAAAACACTATACACCAATTACATCTTGTGATTCAAAAAAAAAAAAAAAAAAAACTTCAATAAAACATTAGTAAAAAAATCCAATTATACACAGAAAAAATACTGCACCATGACCAAGTAGGGTTTGCCCCGGAAATGCAATGTATACAATTACTGTATTAATTAAAACAATGCCCTCTCAAAAAGAAATTATCTCAGTAAAGAAACACTGCTTGGTAACAATATTCAATTTTGCAAACCAGAATTGCAAGAGAACTTCAAAGCTCTCTCTTCTAACATGAACCATGAGATATCTGCTTACCATTTCTGTTTAGCACTGATTAATTCAATAAGGCAAAGAAAGCAAGAAAGCAAGCAAGAAAGCAAGCAAGCAAGAAAAGCTACAGTTTGAAAAAGAAAAATGAATCTTTTCTCATTTCCAGTTGAGATCATCATCATGTAGACAAAGCCAAAGCTGCTACAAAGTAACAAGGGAGCAAAGGTTGGACACAGATCACCACGTGGCCCAATTATGCAGATTTTAACAATCTGCACACTAGCAACAAGCCACTGGAAAGTGAAATTACAGAAAAAAATACACTGTAACACTGCTATAGTGTGGCCCTTAAATGGGAGGAAGCTTTGAAGTACACAGATAAAAGACTACCAATAGGTCATCTGCAAGACATGCTAAGAAAAACCTCCCACTGGCAGTGTAGCTAGAGGAAAACTCTGGGGAACAGAAACATATTTGTGTTACGAAGAACACAAATGAAAAAGTGAACATCTGAGCCAGGCGTGGTGGCTCACGCCTGTAATCCCAGCACTTGGGAGGCTGAGGCAGGAGGATCGTTGTGAGTTTGAGACCAGCCTGGGCTACAAAAGTGAGCTCAAAGCCAGCCTGAACTACACAGTGCACAGTGAGACCCTGTCTCAAAAAAAAAAAAAGAAAGAAAAAAAAAAAGAAAAGTGAACATCTTCCAAAGAATTCCTCGAAGAATTGCAAAAAGACCATCAACACTTCGTAGTCCTTCAGAGTCAAAGCTTTGAACACTTTATTCTGTTTGGTTTAGTCACTCTATTTTGCAACTTCAAGCCGGATTTGAAAATTCTTCATGGCAATTTCAGAAAGCATGGGGATCATTCTTTAGTTTCTATTGACTAGGCAAGAAGAGATCAAAACCAAAGTCTGTCAGCAAACCTTTCCCAAGTTATCAGACAGATATACTCAGCTCCATAACTAGCTATGAAGCAACCAGTACGTTTTCTTTTTTTAAAGAATTATTTATTTATTTATTTTTTGTTTCAGAACTTTTGTTTGTTTATTTACTTATTTTTATGGCCAGCTCAGCCTGCCCTCAGGGCGGGGCTGGCGCAGCACGTGGTGCCGGGGATCGAACTGCGGTCCCTGCAGCCACCCAAGCTTTCCTAAGCAGGCGCTTTAGACCACTGAGCCATCCTGCCGGGCCCCTTCTCCCTCTCCCTCTCCCTCTTTCTTTCCACTGTGTAAGAGTAGATTTTTATCAAAGTGTTAGGGACATAGAGGGGTAGATTCCTTTTGACTGGACTGTAGAAGCTTTTTTAAAAATTAGGAAGGGAGACCAAGGAGAGGTGCCAGCACCTGAGGAGGGAGAGGATAACTCACTGGTAGAGTGTTGTCTAACATGCATGAGGTCCTGGTTTCCATCTACACAATAGCAGAAAAGTAAGCAGAACAAAATACATCCAAACATAGTGATGGATGAAAAAAAATAACATACTAAAATTTACCTGAAATCTAAGCATATATGCAACAAGCAGATTTCATTTTTTTCACTACTTTAATGAAACAGCTCACACTGGTACTTGAGAAAAAGATTTATTCACAATAGTTCTGGAGGATCAAAGGCACAGAGCTACAGATACATGAGAAGGTAAAAGTAGATGGCATCAAATGGTGGGACACGGATAGGAAGACAAAAGAGTTACTCAGGGGTCAGTCTATTCTTGTAACAATTGCTTTGAAAACTACTTTTACTCCTTTCAAGGACAGTAGTGCTACGAGCACCTAAGTGATTCCCAGTAGTCTTCCTCTGTAAAAGACACCACCACATCCTAATATCAATATACTACAGACCAATCTTCCCACACTTGAGCCCTTGTGGAATAAACAACATCCAAAATAACAGTTACA
>PVJA010005886.1:49572-76732 GCA_004027025.1 Myocastor coypus
GAAAAGAGTATATATTAAGAAATAAATACAACAACAGGGGGCTGACAAAGACATGTACATGTCAACTGAAAGAAGTCCCAATAGGCAAAGTCAGAAAAATAAGAGTAACAGAATAAGTAAAGCAGTGTTAGACTACAACCCAAAGAATAAACATTTGAATCCATAGTGACAGAAATGACTGAGCAAGTAAATGAAGCAAAGAGAACTCTTCCATGAGGGATTACTCGCAGTTTATGTAGATACTCTGCTGCAAAGAAAAGGAGACTTAACTCCCTGCGTGAAGCTGGGAATACCTGAACAGTGGAGAATCCTGGTGAGTGTCTCCTCCAGGTGACCAACAGTAACAGGAACAGCAATCAAGTCATACTATGGTATGTACTCTAAATGTGATGAGAAAAACATTTACCCCTAATATCTTCCTCTAAGAAAGCCTAGACCCATAGTCCTGGTCTAATCATGAAGAAAACAGAAGACAAATTCTAACAGTGGGGCATTGCACCATAGCCAATATTCCTTAAAAGTGCCCAGGTCATCCTGAACAAAGAAAGTCTGAGAAATTCTCAGAACCAAGAAAATCCTACAAAGATATGCTGGCTAAATGTCATGTGGCTAAACATCATGTGTCCTGGATGGGATCCTAAAAAAGAACAGAGGAAGCGGTTAAGACTAGAGGAATGGAATCTAATAACACAAAGGACTTTGGTTAATAACAATAATGTGCACTTATACTTTTTGACAAATGTACCATATTAATGTAAGTTACTAATAGAAATCTTTTTTTTTTTTTTTTTCTTTTTGGCTGGCTCGGGGTGCTTTAAGGGATGGGGTGGGGATTGAACCGCCGTCACCTGTGCTTGACTGGGATTGCCCACAAAGGTGCTTTCACCACTGAGCTAACCTGAAAGCCCCCATGTAAGTAATTAGTAACAGAGAAAACTAGTATGTGGTACAGGACTCTATATGATGTTTGCATTTTTCTATAAATCTAAAATATTCTAAAGTAAAGAGTTTAAGTAAACATTCTCCAAGTAATTTTAATGGTTTGGAAACCATCAAGCAACTCCCTCCACCCTTACATGTCCACGTCACCTTTGCACACACTGACTTGCTATAGTATTTCTTTTTATCTAAAACCCTATCCCATTCTAGTTTTGTTTCAAGTTCATATCTACTCTCATCTCACATTCTGGTGGTTGCTTAGGTTTAAAAAGTTTTCCACTCTACTATAGTCACTTATTGTCTGTTCTTCCTCTATAGCATTTTGTTAACATCTTTTACCATTTTCCTACAGTGGTAATACCATTTTTCTGTTTGTAAAGAAAGAAAAGTTAAGCTCTTTTCTTGCATTAAAACAAACTGTGCTGGGCGTGACAGTGCACACTTGTAATCCCAGCATTCTGAAGGCTGAGGCAGGAGGACTGCTGCAAGTTTGAGGCCAGCCCAGGATACAAAATGTGTTCAAGCTGGGCGTGGTGGCGCACACCTGTAATCCCCGCACTTGGGAGGCTGAGGCAGGAGGATCGCTGAGTTTGAGACCAGCCTGGGCTACAAAAGTGAGCTGAAGGCCAGCCTCAACTGCATAGCGAGACCCTATCTTAAAGAAAAAAAAAAAGAGTTCAAGGCCTCTCTGAACCACACCTGTCTCCCTCCACAAAAGTGACTAGATATGCATAAATTTACCCATTTAATCATATGTAGGTGTACAGTTTTATGGCCTTAAGTACACCATACTGTTGTGCAGCCACTACTACTGTTGGCCTTAAAACCATCTTGAACCCACACTAGGGGCCCTTAACAAGTGAAACTGTACAGTGTTCCTACCTGGCTCAGCATGACTTTGAATATCTAACACATACTGCAGTATGAAGCTCATTATTTTTTCTTTTTAACCTAGTTAATATCACCAGGGTGGGAAACTTTTTAATACTAACAAATTAAAGAACCTAAGCGACCACCAGAATATGTCTGGATAGAACACATTTTACAGATCCACTTAATTTATCAATAGACACTTAATTGTTTCCACCTGTTGGCTATGGTAAACACTGCTAAGAACAAAAGTGTACAACATAAATACATTCCTTTTCAAAATTAATTTTATTAGCACACTTTTGATTACATGATGATCACAGGCATCACAGGAAATTTTGACCCTGCACATAATATATCTTGACCTCTTTTTTCCTCATTCCCTTTCCTTCTTTTTTACCCTTTTTCCCTTTCCTGTTTACTAAAGTTATCTTTCCTCTCTTCTCCTTCTATTCTTTTATTCCCCCTTTCCTTTTCTTCCTCCTTGTTCTCCTTCCTACTTGAACATCTTCTTCCTCCTTTCTAATGTCTATCATCCATTTTGGTCCTTATTTACTTTTGGGATTTATCACACAGGAGAAACAATGTGATATTTAAACACATTTGTCTAATTTATTTCACTTAAAAGTATGATCTCAAGGTGCATCCATTTATCTAAAACATCTCAAGTATAACCTTCTTCATGGCAGAGTAGTATCCCATTGAATACAAAAACATTTTCTTCAGTATATGTCACAGAACCATAGGACTAGAGCAGACAATCCTAAAATTCACTTACAGCTAGGAGCTATCTAGAATATTTTACTGATTGATTGATTGATTGATACAGGATCTTGCTACACACTCATAGTGTCCTTCTGTCTCAACCTCCCCAGTGCTGGAATCACAGGCATGCGCCACCACACTTGGTATCATGGCCAGCACAGCATGTGGTACTAGAGATTGAACTTGGGACCTTAAGCTTGCCAGGCAGGCATTTATGCCACTAAACTATCTCCTCAGCCCCAAAAACCCGGAATAGCAAAAGCAATTCTGAGCAACAAAAAAGAAAAAACAAGGGGTATCACAATTCCAAACCTGAAATTATACTGCAAAGCTACCAGTATAAAACACAATGGCACTGGCAAAAAAACAAACACCAAATTAATGAAACAGAATAGAAGATGGAGACACAACTGCAACCACATTTAGCCACCTTATCTTTGACAAAGGAGCCAATTATGTTCACTGGAAGACAGACAGCCTCTTTAATAAATGGTGCTGGAAAACTGCCTCTCGGTATGTGGCAGAGCCAAATTAGACATATCTCTCTCACAATATAGTAAACCAAAATCAAAATGAATCAAAGACCTAAATATAGTATCAAAGCAGAAGTTTAAAATATTAAATCTTGGGGAGATGGCTCCGAGGCACAAGTGCCTGCTGGGCAAGTGCAAGGTCGTGAGTTTGAACCCCAATCCCACAAAAAAAAAAAAAAAAAAAAAAAAAAAAAAAAAAAAAAAAAAAAAAAAAAAAAAAAAAAAAAAAAAAAAAAAAAAAAAAAAAAAAAAAAAAAAAAAAAAAAAAAAAAAAAAAAAAAAAAAAAAAAAAAAAAAAAAAAAAAAAAAAAAACACCTGCTGGAAAACAGACTATGTAAAAACCTTGAAGACACAAGTATAAGCAACTTATGAATAAAACCCCAACTACACAGGAACTATCACTATCAACAACTGGTATCTTGTCATCTTATTAAAAAGATTTTGCACAGCAAAAGGGACCGTCACCAACAGAGTGAAGAGACAAATGTTTCCCACACAGTGGGAAACATTTCTCATCAGCTATTCCTCAAAGGATTAGTATTGAGAATACATAAAAAAGTAGAAAAACAACCGGAACCCTCAAATTTAAAAAATCCAATCCAAAAATGGGCATTTGAAATGAACAGACACTTGTCAGATGAAGTATGGATACCAAATGAACATCATGAAAAAAAGTTCAACATCACCATTAGATCAAGAAATACTATTGGTTTCACTGCAGTTTTTAAATATTCAGTATACTCTTCTATTGAAATCAGGACCTTGCATTTGCCAGGCAGTTTCTTAAGCCATTGAGCTATCTCCCTAGCCCTGATTTTAGTCTCTTACCTTATTTTTCAAGATTATCCTAGAACTGGGCGTGGTGGTGTGTGCCTGTAATCCCAGCACTTGGGAGGCTGAGGCAGGAGGATCAGTGCGAGTTCAAGACCAACCTGGGCTACAAAAGTGAGCTCAAGGCCACCCTGAACTGCATAGTGAGACCCTGTCTCAAACACACACACACACACACACACAAAATTATCCTGGAAACTCTCAGTGAGTTGTAGAGTTCTGACAAGTTAAAAAAGAATATATGTATATAGATATAGATGTAGATATAGGTATATATGAGATATAGGTATATATCTACATCTATATCTACATCTATATCTACATCTATATCTATATCTATATCTATATCTATATCTATATCTATATCCATCATATTGGCTGGATCTAGTGGTGCATGCCTGAAATCCCAGTTACACCAGAAGCAAGACAAGGGAGAACACTAGGAAGTCTGATGCAAGCCTGTGTAATTTGATGAGATTCCGTCTCCAGATATAGACATGTTTCTCAGTAGCAGACCTCTTAACTAGCAGATGTGAGGCCCTGGGTTTGATCCTTGCTACTACAAAAGGTAAAAAAAGTAAATAAAAAGGTTGCTACCTAGGTCTAAGTGTCAAAGAACCTATGACAATTAAATCACAAAAGCACTGAAACTTCTTTTTTTTTTTTTTTGTCTTTTTGAGACAGGGTCTCACTATGCAGTTGAGGCTGGCCTTGAGCTCACTTTTGTAGCCCAGGCTGGTCTCGAACTCGCACCAATCCTCCTGCCTCAGCCTCCCGAGTGCTGGGATTACAGGCGTGCACCACCACGCCCGGCCTTGAAACTTCTAATCAAAGAAAGTCTGCATTTATACAGTACACACATACACAGAAAAACAGGAAAAACTACTACGAAAATCAGAAGACAAAAAGATAGTTCAAAAAAGAAAAATGAGGCATAAACATATTCAAATTCATAGGGTTTTTTTTGTCTTTTTGAGACAGAGTCTCGCTATGCAGTTGAGGCTGGTCCTCAGCTCACTTCTGTAGCCCAGGCTGGTCTCGAACTCGCACCAATCCTCCTGCTTCAGCCTCCCAAGTGCTGGGATTACAGGCGTGAGCCACCACACCCAGCTTCAAATTCATTGTTTTAAAACTATAATAACACAACTTTAAAATCTGACAAAGAATATAGTTCTGTTGGCAAGGACTCATGAAAAGCAGCATTCTCATAAAGTGCTAGTGGAGATAAAGCTGGGGTATCTTTGTCAGAGAAGAATTTGGCAGAAATCATCAAAATAAAAATCTAGTCTCTGTCCTAGTAATTAAATTTCTAGGAATTGATCATACAGTTGTGGTTACACAAACATGTAAAGAGAGTATACAAAGACATGCAAGAAAATGTTATTATGTATGCCCAAAGCACTGGGGAGTCATGCAGGACTTAAGTATCTATTTAAAAGTCCTAGGGGGCCCGGCAGGATGGCTCAGTGGTCTAAAGCGCCTGCTTAGGAAAGCTTGGGCGGCTGCAGGGACCACAGTTCGATCCCTGGCACCACATGCTGCGCCAGCCCTGCCCTCGGGGCAGGGTGAGCCGGCCATAAAAATAAGTGAATAAACAAACAAAGGTTCTGAAACAAGAAAATAAATAAATAAATAAATAAATAAATAAATAAAATAAATTCTTTTAAAAAAATAAAAAAATAAAAGTCTTAGGGAAATTATTGTATTTTTACAATGAAAATCATACAAATGATGGAATAAACCACTCTTGCTGCTTCCTTTAAAAAAGAAAATCACTCCTCTTATGTTGAGGGGCCTCAGCATCTTATGCTGGGCTCCTTCTATTTTCTTACATTATCTGGTGAGTAAGGACATCTAATTTAAGTATCATTAATATGCCATTAGCATCCAAACCAGCATCTCTAATCCTAAACTTTATCTAGAGCTCCAGATCTGTATGTCCAATTGTCTACTAGATGTGTTCACATAGATGCTATTATGGTTTATGCCCAGATGTCCCCTCAAAGCCTCTGGCAGTCACAGGTGGGGCTTTTCACAGGTAGCTGGATATAGAGTATGTGATGTTGAGATTAAGGATGTGATGCTGGGCTCTTCTGCTTCAGTCCGCCATCGAGTGCGTGCTCTCGCGTACTACGCTAGTCATGTCTTCTCACAAGACTTTCAGAATCAAACGATTCCTGGCAAAGAAGCAAAAGCAAAATCGCCCCATTCCTCAGTGGATTCGTATGAAGACAGGTAATAAAATCAGGCACAACTCCAACAGGAGACACTGGAGAAGGACCAAGCTAGGACTGTGAGGAGTTGCATGTGAGCTGCAACACATTTATCCTCTGGGAGGTCATAAGACGATGTCTGCTTTCAATCATAGTCAAGACAATACTGAATATAAAGTTTGAAAAATAACCATTGCCTGGACAGTGGAATATGCTTAACTGGGAATTTTTTTTTTTTCTGTATTCAGTACTATTGAATCAATAAATGTTTGAAACATTAAAAAAAAAAAAAAAAAAAAAAAGGATGTGATGCTGGGATTGGTTCATGGTGCAATGCTGCAAATAAAGGGGTCCCACCTTGGTGTGAGTACTACCCAAGGTAGGTAGCCTGGATAAAATATAAAGGAGACAGGGCTGGTGTTGTCACATCTCTCTTGGTGCTTTGTTACTTTGCTGCCTTTTGCCTGCCAAGAGCTATTTCTCCTCTATGATGTCCCCTGCCATACCACCCTGCCTTGGAGCTCTCAAATGTGAACTGAAACCTCTAGAAACTTCGAGGGAAATAAACATTTCCTCCTCTAACTTTGGGTGTCTTAGCAATGAGGAAAGTAAGACAGGTACCTACCAGGCATACCAAACTGAAAGACTGCAGAGAATTCCTATTTCTTCTTGTCAAATCTTTACTCTGTACTATTTACCTATCCACCATATTCTCCACTTCAATAGATAAAACAATCCTTCACTCAAAACAGGTAAATGTGTATCTTTGAATTTTAACTGTTCATCTAGCAAACTTTCCAAATGATCCCCTGACTAAATTCTGGTTCATGCACACATACACTCCTTCCACAGCCAACAACATTTACATTAAAACTAAACATCTGGGTGCTGCGGAGATAGCTCTGTGGCACAAGTGCCTGCCTGGTAAGTGTAAGGCTGTGAGTTCAAACCCTGGTCCCACTAAATAAATAAATTTAAAAATAAATAAATAAATAAATAAATAACATCTGATGGTATCGTTGCTCTTCTTGAAACCTTCAAAAAATTTCTTATTGAACATGCACTTTAAAATTATTGTGTGTGTGTTTCTTTTCTTTTTCTTTTTTATAGCACTGGGGAATCAACCCAAGGCCATTGTATTGAGCTACATTTCCAGTCCTTTTGTTTTCTATTTTATTTATTTCTTGTTTCAGAACTTTTGTTTGTTTGTTTATTTTTATGGCCAGCTCAGCCTGCCCTGAGGGCAGGGCTGGCGCAGCATGTGGTGCCGGGGATCGAACCGTGGTCCCTGCAGCCGCCTGCAGGTGCTTTAGACTACTGAGCCATCCTGCCGGGCCCCTTGTTTTCTATTTTAACAAAGGGTCTTGCTAAGCCTCTAAAGTACCCAGGTTGGGCTTGAACTTACAACCCACCTGCCTTAGCCTTATACAGATCTGGGATTACAAGTATCCATATCCAACCTGTACTTAAACTCAAGCTAAATCGTAGATACTACATAAAATGTAACTAACAGTAGAGACTTATGAAGACTTTCCTTAAAAATTTAAAATTTTTGAAGAGAAGGGAGATTGGTAGTAAGTACGAGGCATATACAACCGAACAAAAATACAGGCTACGAACATGTAAAAATTGAAATAAAGAACTCTATAGATTAGGTTAATAATAGAATGGATAAGCCAAAGAATAAATTAATGAGCTAGAAAATTAAGAACGGTCCCAGAAGCGGATCAAGAAATGATTTTTTTTTAATTTTATTTAATTTTTCTTTGTTTCAGAACTTTTGTTTGTTTGTTTATTTATTTGTATGGCCGGCTCAGCCTGCCCTAAGGGCAGGGCTGGCGCAGCATGTGGTGGCAGGGATTGAACTGAGGTCCCTGAAGCTGCCTAAGTTTTCCTAAGCAGGCACTTTAGACCACTGAGCCATCCTGCTGGGCCCAAGAAATGATTTCAAAAACATAAAATACTAAAATTAAGAGATACAGAGACAAGAAATT
Organism: Myocastor coypus; assembly: GCA_004027025.1. NCBI lineage: Eukaryota > Metazoa > Chordata > Mammalia > Rodentia > Myocastoridae > Myocastor > Myocastor coypus. The sequence goes on from PVJA010005886.1 coordinate 57,719, forward strand.
ATAAGTGACAGGCCCTATAAATACCCATTCAAGCATCATATAAAGATACTTTATGTAATAACATACAAAAAAAAAACCAGACTAAATATACAACGGTGGCACACTGGTATAATATAGCCTAGGTGTATAGAGACTATATGATATAGAGGAGCCAGCCAAATAGCTCAGAGAATTAAAGCACCTGCAAACAGGCACAGGGGCCAGGGGTTTGATCCCTAGGCCTGCAATGCTGACCCCACCACTGGGTTGGGCTGAAATGGCAAATGAGACTGGGCTTGTAATTCCAGCACTTGGGAGGCTGTAAATAGGTGGATCACCATGAGTCCAATCTAGCAGTGAGACCCTAATCACCCTTCCCTAAAATACAAAAAAAAAAAAAAAAAAAAAAAAAAAAAAAAAAAAAAAAAAAAAAAAAAAAAATACCATGTAGTACTGTTCTATAAATATCTTATGATGTTCACACAACAACAAAATAAATTATGCATTTCTCAGAGTTTCTCAGAGCACAGTCTCATCACTAAGTTAAATACACTTGTGAGGGGGGAGGGGAGAAAGGAGAAACTTAGTATTGGAATCATCAATAATTACCGAGAAATGTGGAAAGATCAAAGACCTTAGATTAAAATGTCTATGATACACCCTGGCACACAGTAGGCTTCCAACAAATTAAGTACTTGTTAACTGGTTAAACATGAACCAGCAAGACTGAAAATTATTCTCGGATGTATCAGGGTGAAACTGAAAAAGATAAACTTGAAAATGCTCAAGAGAAGAAATGCTGGTCACACAAATAGGAAAAGAAATCAAACTGACATCAGAAAATTCTACCAGAGGCAACATCACAGGCAAGATAACAAGTCATGACTAAAATCTACAAACCCATCAATCAGTATGCCTCCTGGAAAAGTAGGTGAGAGTTTGACTGGAAGGGTAAAAACAGGAAAACAGACTAAGCACTTGAAGTATTTAATCTGTTTTAGAAAGATGATATATTAAGAAACTCACTGTAGAAACTGGACAGAAATGTAGTATTTAAATGAATCAAATGAATACCCTTGAAAACAAAAGAATATTCAATCTATGTGACAGAAAGCACAAAAAATACTTTTTAAAAATGTAGTAAGCCAGGTGTGGTGGCACACAAAGTTGCAGCTGTCAGGGGACAAAAGGAGGATCCAAAGTTTGAGATCAGCATGGGCTACATAGTGCATTCAAGGCCATCTTGGGCTATATATAGCAAGACCCCCATCTAAAAAACAAACGTAAATAAATGTATAAGTAGATGTAAATATATACCTGATGGCAAAAATAAGTCTTGAGTCTTTGAGGATAGGCAAATGGATTTAAACATAATACAATTTTAAAAGAGACCACAGAATGACTGAAAATAGGAGGCTAAGCTGGGAAGATAGCTCAGTGGCATAAGCACTGCCTGGCAAGTGCAAGGTCCTGAGTTCAATCCTCAGTACTAAAAAAAAATAAAATTACTCCAGATTGGGTGTGGTGTGCACTTTTGTAATCCCAGCTCTTGGGAGGCTGTAAAATGGTGGATCTCTCAGTCCAATCTAGTAGTGAGACCTTGAACATCCTAGATGTCCTTTTAAGAAAGAAAGAAAGAAAGTAGGAAGTTAGGAAAATCTACCAGGTTCAGGCTGGTAGCTGGTGTGTTTTAGGTCCCATTTATTTAGGAACAGCTATCTTCTTGGTCTGGGATTTCACTCATGTAGCCCAGTCTCTGCCAGTATGAGGCTGGCAGATTCTATTAGTACATCAAAGCTCATGAACTTAAAAACTAACCTGCTGTTTGAAAGCTGGCCAGATAGCTCACAGAATTAAAGCACCTGCTTAGCAGGGACTGAGGTTTGATCCCTGGTGTGTCATGCCAGCCCCTACTCCAGGCCACCTGTAATTACAGTGCTTGAGAGGCTGAAAACAGGAGAATCACTACGAGCCCAATCTGTGTAGTGAGACCCTAAACTAAATACATAAAAAAAAAAAACTAACCTGTTTCCCTTATGGGAAAGGCTTTACATTCTCTTAAGCAAAGTTAGAGCCAGCAAGATAGCTCAGCAGATTAAGCGCCCGCTTAGGCCAGCGCAGAAACCAAGGTCAGATACCTGGCACCACGTTATGTCCAGGTCCCATCCTGGCCCTGGCCCCACCTCTGGGCATGCTGAGCCACCACTGAGACTGGGCATGGTGGCACATGCCTATAATCCCAGCACTGTGGAGGCTAAGAACAGGAGGATCACAACAAGTCCACACTGCGTAGTGAGACCCTGTACAAAATACAATAAGGAAGGAAGGAAGGAAGGAAGGAAGGAGAAAAGGAAAAGGAAAAGGAAAAGGAAAGAAAAGGAAACAAAATGAAATAAAAGAAAAGAAAAGGCAAGCGAAGCTACAACTGTGAGCATGGAGTAGGAGTTCCTAACTTTATTTTGACTCCAGTATCTACTAAAACTGTGTGGGAAGTAAAAAAATGATTCCTTCAAAACTGAACTGAGGGGGCCCGGTGGGATGGCTCAGTGGTCTAAAGCCCCTGCTTGGGAAAGCTTGGGGAGGATTCAGGGACCAAGGTTCGATCCCCGGCACCACATGCTGCACCAGCCCTGCCCTCGGGGCGGGCTGAGCCGGCCATAAAAATGAGCGAATAAACAAACAAAGGTTGTGAAACAAGAAAATAAATAAATAAAAAAAATTAAAAAAAACAAAAAACAAAAAACAAAACTGAACTGAGGAAAAACTATGTAACTAGTAAATGACCAAATCATAGTAATGGCTCATAACAGACATTTAGTTACAAAAGTGGCCATCATTCTCTCCGCGATTTGATCTGGGGGCCTAAAGTTTTAAGAATCTATTCTGAGATGCACCACTGATTTTTTTTTAAGTTAAACTTTGTCATTTCTCAATGTTTGCTTCTTCTTTAATGTAAAGTTAGATGACATTTAAGATCACATGCCCTTCCAAAATTCTAAATACAAGAAATTTGGAACAAGTTTATTCTAAATCTTAGCATTTCTGTATGAACACAAAAATGGTGGCCCAGGTTATGAAATATACACAGTGCTTTTTCTGCACATACAAAAAAAAGTAAGCTATGAGACAAATACTAAAATATTTAATACCGAGAAGATACAAATTTCCTCACAACAAAAAGTGATTTGGAAAAAAAAATGGCAAGCATCTTTCAGGGTTCAGCATGGCAGATTAGTTCAGAAGATTATACACAGTAAATTATAAAGGCATCAGTATGGTTTAGCCGTATTTCCATTTAAAATAAATGCTCATGCTTCTCAGACATAATGGGACCCCTACATCTCCCTAATTACTTAAGTCACTGAAGTCAGGACAGCTCACTTCAAATTCAGTCTATGTCCTTTAGCACTGGATAACCATTCCCGAAATAAGTAAAGATTAATTTTCAACACAGTGCCTAAGGCTGTCCTTTCAGGGATCATTTCTGTAGCATGTTACTAGAGAAGTCTCTCCAATCATGTAGAGCACCAACACAGAGTCCCCAGGCAGCTATTCTCTAACATCTCACATGTGTCTAATGGTTGCACTTCAGGCCAAATTAGTACTATTTTTATTTATTTATTTATTTGTTTGTTTATTTATTTATTTATTTTGTCTTTTTGAGACAGGGTCTTGCTATGCAGTTCAGGCTGGCCTTGAGCTCACTTTTGTAGCCCAGGCTGGTCTCGAACTCACATCAATCCTCCTGCCTCAGCCTCCCAAGAGCTGGGATTACAGGCATGCGCCACCACGCCCAGCAGTACTATTTTTAAAAATCACAAAATTTAATGAAAAGCAAGCAAAAGATGAAGACAAGAGTACAAACGTGGGTAGAGTCATGATTAGCATGTGTGAGTCCCACGATTCAACTCGCAGTATCAAAAGAACACACACAGATTCACATTCATTTATAAGACACTGTCCTCAACAAAGTCCTTTAAAAAAGTTCTTAAAACTCGGTGTGATGTATGCCTATAATCCCAGAACCCAGGAGGCTGAGGCAGGATAGCTGTGAGTTCAAGGCCAATCTGTGCTATAAACTGAGTTCAAGGCCAGCCCAAACTGAATAGGGAAAACTCTGTCTCAAAAAGAGAAAAAAAAAAAAAAAAAAAACCAAGGTTCTTAAAAGTCCTTAAGGAATTTTTATATAATTTTATTTTTTAGATTAAACATGAATATTTTGATAAGCAAATGAAAAACCAAAACAAGGGGCCCAGCAGGATGGCTCAGTGGTCTAAAGCACCTGCTTAGGAAAGCTTAGGCGGCTGCAGGGACCGTGGTTCAATCCCTGACACCACAGGCTGAGACGGCCATAAAAATAAATAAACAAAAGTTCTGAAACAAGAAAAAAAATAAATTAAATAAAATTTAAAAATTCTTTAAAAAAACAAAAAAACATTTCCCCTAAGCTGTAGCTAGGAAACTCTTCTCATTTCTACTTGATTTGCTCTAAAGATTGAGGGGTATTTTTGGCTAGACCCCAAGAGGAGAGAATGAGACCCTAGTTAAGTGCTTCCTTCGTACAATAGTAGAAGGTAAGTACAGTACGAACTTTCTAAGCTAACTGTTGCAATAGGGAAGGAAGCAAAAGATTTAGGATGAAAGCTCAAGCACTAAGTATAGGCTGCATTTCTGAATAGTACTGCTAAATGTAGCATCTTTCAGGATTCAGCATGGCAGATTAGTTCAGAAGATTATACACAGTAAATTATAAAGGCATCAGTATGGTTTAGCCGTATTTGCATATTATCTTTAAAATTCTACAAAGGTAAGTCTAAACAGTGTAGTTAGCACAACTGCTTCAAATAAAACTCAGATCTGCTAATCCTTTTTTTTTTTTTCTTTTTTTTCTGCTAATCCTTAAGTCCAAAACTTATCTAGGAAGAAAGAAACAAGGAAAAAAAAAAAGTATTAGACAATTTTCTAGTTGAAACATGAAATTTGTAATAACCTCTGGGTTTGTTTTCTCATTTTCAAATGAGGTCCATTCCAGGTCCCAAATTCTACTGCTCGGCCCTTCCTTTCCTCAACACAGTTGCATCATAAAAAGTATATTCAGTAAGCAACTGCTCCAGAAGGTCTAATTTTCCTCAAAACTTCAACAAAAATAAATTTAACCTGTTATGTCTTTTAACTGTAAATATTTTATCTTAGCTATAGTATCCTATTTTGCTCAAGGAATTAGTCTTTCATTAATATTTAATAAGCATCTTATCTTCCACATAATGAAACTAAGACTAACAAAACAGTCCTACCCTGAAGTATTTCAGGGGTAAGAGACAAGTTAGAGGGCCCGGCGGGATGGCTCAGTGATCTAAAGCGCCTGCTTGGGAAAGCTTGGGCGGCTTCAGGGACCGCGGTTCGATCCCCGGCACCGCATGCTGCGCCAGTCCTGCCCTCAGGACGGGCTGAGCCGGCCATAAAAATGAGTGAATAAACAAATAAAGGTTCTGAAACAAGAAATAAATAAATAAATAAAATTTAAAATTCTAAAAAAAAAAAAAAAAAAAAGAGACAAGTTAGAACACAGCACAATAAACGCTATATAAATACAACAATGGGAGCACAAAGGGTTGGCCCAACCAGGGTGTGCATGTCTGGGGCATGGGTAGGACAAAGGAAAAGCACTAAGATAGAGCCTTGGGGAGAGCCACGAGGTAAACAGATGTGGACACAATTGAAACAGTGCTTAGAAAGGTGCCCTTCGTGACATTCTGGAAGCTGGACTTCAAAGGAAACAGACAACAGATAAAGAGACCACTTAAAACATAATGACCAGATTGTGAGACAAAGTGGAAGAGTAACTGTAAGGCCAGAATGATAACTAGACTTTTAGCTTTAGCAATGAGTAAAAATGTGTTGGAAATAAATATTTAGCATTTATTTGTACTTACCTTGCAAGAATAATAATGAAACACTTAAAATGTTTATAGAATATAATTTTCAGTACATATTAGTTACAACAGATTAGTTTTAGAAAGACTTTTTGACATTGAGAGACAACTGATTATAAGGGACTCTATTCTAACAATATTTAGTTTTTAAGTAAAACAATATAAGCAATTGTGCTTAATCTTCTTTCCCTAGGTAGTATATGTGTGCGCGCATGTGTGTGTGTGTGTGCATGTGCACGTGTCTGTCTGTCTGCGTCCACGTGCGCACGCTTACCCTTTCCCCTCTAGGAAAAGGGGGGTATATACAAAGCATTCCTCTGTAACCAACAGGAGTGGTACAAATGCCTTCTAAGGACCTGAGATTCTCCAAGGACCTACTTAATGGCTTCTCCTGATACTGCAGACCTACATTACAGTACCGTCTCTACACCAGCAGAGGGCTGCAACAGTCTGGGCAGCATGACCAGGCAGCTGAAGACAATCCACCACAAACACTGGAGCAGAAAACCAACAACCACTTACTCACTTCCCTGTCAACTGTGGGAAAAGCGTTCAGGTTTTCCCAGAAAGGAACCTGCCACAATCTCCCAAATCTTAAAAACGTAGAAATACCCACAATTAGGAATTCTGCTATTATCTTTCTGTTCTTGCAAAATAGTAGACTTATGTCAAATAAAATCTAACTGTAAGCAGGGACAAGGATTAATCAGAATGAGTTCAGAACTCACTTCCTTTTGCAGCTCCTGCTCCACACTACTGCCGCCAGATTACTGTTCGGAAATGAGCATTTCATCACTCTCATCCCGACTCTGTCAAATCTGCTATGCACTTAATGCAGCACTAAAGTTTGCCTTCCTTTCTCTAAATTTCTACTTCATATGCATAACAGATGGACAAGGGCAGGTTTCACAGAACACATTACACTTGAACTTTCAAGAGAAAAAAAAACAAAAAAAACGGTTTACACAGGATTAGAGCAGAAAGCCTACCTAAAGAAAGGAGGGAACAAGGATTAACATAGGGAATGAGGTAAAAAGGGAGAGAAACAGTCAGGGCTGTAGGTCAGCACTGTACAAGCACCTGCCTGGCAAAGTGCATGTTCCTGAGTCAAAAAAAAGCGGTGGGGGGGGGGGATATTTTAAATTAAAAACATTTCTTGGTATTTTAACTGTGCTTCCATTCCCACTCCCTGCAAAAGAACAAAAAAGAAGCTATTACAGCTTATCTTTCCAACCAAAATTTTAATGCCTGGTAACATTCTAAGTACTACTTACAGCTTAATCAAAAATCATACTCCATCTCACTTTTACTGCTTTTTAAAAAGCGATACACCCTTAAATGAACAGAGAGAACTTATAACTGCTTGGATGAAACACGTGTATATTTAACTGTAGTACATGAAATAAAACAGACTTGGATAAAAAGGTCATTTAAAAAAGTACAAGGGCTTACGATAATTACTACTTCTGCAATACAAAAGCCTGCGATCCCCAAAACATCTTTCCTTCTACCAAATTCTCTATGTGGCTATGGAGAACTGCAATCAGTATCCTGCAAAAAAGCAATGGCAACAGAAACAACTTTTAATTCACATACCACACCACTCCCGTCCCGATCCAACTTGGGTAGGTGTTTACCACTACTCCACCATAGGCTAAAATTGTCACTTCTGTAAATTTGTACAAGGGATGAACTGCTTGAGTGTTACTTAATCTTGTCCTACTACCTCATCTTTTTCTGTTTCCCATTCATGCCCAAATATGAACCCACCTCCCATCCAGGCATGGCGTGTCTTTAGAACTTTCAATTATATAAACAGACTGCAGTGGCACGTGTGCCGTGGGTCTTCCACTACTGGTCATGCAAGGATTCAGGATGCTCCAAGGAAATCACATTCTAAACTAATTTAAGGTGAATAGTATGTGTCATGGTACTGCTTCTGGCCAGAGCAATTAAGAATTATAAGCTGTTTTCCTACCAAAAATGCTGGTAATGAGTAGAAATAAGGTAATAAAAGACTGAAATAGGACTAAACCTACTACACTGGATTCTAACAGTCATAGCGAAGTAAAATGAAAAGGCTGGTACTCTGAAAACTCCAACCCTGGATGTGAAATGTAAGTGCATTTTTCTTTTCCTGTCTTTTTGAGACAGGGTCTCACTGCACAGTTCAGGCTGGCCTTGAGCTCACTTCTAGAGCCCAGGCTGGTCTCGAACTCACACTGATCCTCCTGTCTCAGCCTCCCAAGTGCTGGGATTACAGGCATGTGCCATCATGTCTGGCTTATAAGTGCATATTTTGTTTTGTTTATAAGATACAACGTTTCCTGATTAATCACACAAATATTTTCGACCTAGAAACAAAAATAAAATAAAATAAAATAAAATAAACAAACAAACAAACAAAAAACCCAGAAAATCTCTCTGAATGTACAATTCTAAACAAGTTAACCAATTAAAAGAAATATACTATAAAATGTCTAAAAAAGAAATTTAGGCCGGGCGTGGTGGCTCACGCCTGTAATCCCAGCACTTGGGAGGCTGAGGCAGGAGGATCGTTGTGAGTTCGAGACCAGCCTGTGCTACAAAAGTGAGCTCAAAGCCAGCCTGAACTGCACAGTGAGACCCTGTCTCAAAATAAAATAAAATAAAAATAAAAATAAAATAAAATAAAAAAGAAATTTAGGGTTGGGCTAGCAAGGTAGTTCAAGGGTCTAATCACTTGCTTAGGCAAGTGCAGGGACCAGGGTTCAATCCCTGGTACCACATGCAATATCAGCCCTGGCTCTGGGCACACTGGGCCAGTCACCGCATCTGGGCATGGTGGCACCTGCCTGTACTCCCAGATCTGGGAAGGCTGGAAACAGGGAGGATCACTTCAAGTCCCAGCTGCATAGTGAGACCCAATACCAAATACATAAATTAAAAAATAAATAAATAAATTTAGGGTCATTTAAGAAGAGTGCCACAGCAAAAACTGAACCCAAACTTCCAATTCAGTGATTCTCAGCCTTTTTGGAAACTTCTATTTCAGAGCCTGAAGTCCACAGGTCCTGTGCTCTGAAAACATTCACCAAAATAATCTACAACTTTAATAAAACAGTCACAGAACTTTTTCCCTAACTATGTATCTTTGTATTAAGTAATTTATCTCCTCCTCCAAAATGTCAAGATCCCAAAACAGAGAATTCTTCAGATTCATACTTACCACTGAGACCAAAAATCTTAAATGAAGTTTCCCAACCATCTCTTTACTGCCCACTTGAACTTCGCACAGTTTCTAGACTATTAAGTATTTGCAATTATGCCTCTGCCAGTTAGCACTTCATAGTGAATATGACTATGACTCCAAACATTCCTCCCTGTCTGCTAATACATAAGGGCATACAGAATCTACACACACGAGAACTCCTTGGACTAGAAGTGTGAGTGGAATAATAAAAGAATTTAGTTTGAGTCATGAATCCAGGAAGGGAGGAGTTTGGAAAGAAGTTTGTGGTGGTGATGGGAAAGGGTACAGTGCTACTGTAGAAGTTATATGCACAAGACAAATAACAGATTATACATGGCAAGCTACAAAAGAGTAATGTCTAACATTAGAGTATGTATAAGACTCATTATTAACCTTTATATTATATACATTTTTGTAACAACAGCACATAGTTGTTTTGTCATGTAAGAACCTTAACAGAAATACTAGAATATTATCTTCTTGACTGCTACTCCTAGAAGGTTTTTTTTTTTTTGGGGGGGGGGGTCTTTCTGAGACAGGATCTTGCTGTGCTGTTCAGGCTGGCCTTGAGCTCACTTTTGTAGCACTGATCCTCCAGCCTCAGCCTCCCAAGGGCTGGGATTAGCGGAGTGCACCACATGCCCAGCTAAAATGTACTTTTTTTTTTGCGGGAACAGGGATTGAACTCAGGCCCTTGTGCTTGCCAGGTAAGTGTCTATTTTACTGAGCTATTTCCCCAGCCCTCTCCTAAAAGTTTTGACCAAGAAATACAGACAGAAAAGTAGCCAAATGGTATAAGGTGTCAACTTACACAAGAGAAAACATAAATGACTTTTTCCCAGTATATTAGCTAATGATCCAACTTCCTCTAAGTATCTTTTACTACCAAAGATAAAAGCATTCAAATGTAAAATGAGTGGTACTGATTTACATTTAATAACACAAATACAAGCCTGTAAAGTACCTACATGAATATAGATTTATTTGCTCTGGGTGTTTGCAAAGCACAGAACACTAACACCTGAGGAGGAGGAGTCCAGAAGGGGAAACAAGGACAAAGGGAAGGGTGAGTAAGCCAGTTTGCTGCCAACCACTCTTGTACTTTCAATAACAGGAGGACAAACAGAAACTGTATGAAGACATATTTTTTTTCCTGTTCAACTACAGCCTAAACAGAATCCTCTTCCTCATTTTTAAAAATGCAGTTAATATTACTCTTATTTTTTATTATTTTTTATAGATTGCACATAATTTACAAGCCTAAATGTATTAATATAGCAATAAAGTTATGTAAAATAAAAATAAAGAATTTACAGATCAGTCATATAATAGTTCACTCTGTGCCAAAATCAAGAAACTTGTATTCATATAATTGGAATTGTCAAAGTAGAAAGGGGTAGACAATAAATAAAGATTTGAAATTTCTGAATTTAGCTGAGATTATAGCAATTTCCAAGAAAAATGTGCCTTTTGCCCAAGAAATTTTAATAAAATCATACGGATATACACAAAATAAAATTGTCCAAAACTAATTGCAAAGAAAAACAATCATTGGAAGAACAAAATTAAATAACATCTTATTCCACATTTAAAAAAAAAAGGAGCAGGACCAGGGAGATAGCCCAGGGGCACAAGGGCCTGACTGGCAAGTGCAAGGTCCTGAGTTCGATCCCCGGTTCCGAAAAAAAACAAAGTGCCAAAAAAAAAAAAAAAAGAGCAAGTGTGTAAGCAACTAAACTAATTCAAAGGATTGAAAGCCAAAAAAAAAAAAAAAAAAAAGTGTATAAATATTTCTTTTAATTGATTGATTTTCACTGTCTGAACCGAGTGGCCTATTTTTCAGGGTATCTTTTATTCACTCTGGAGATGTTTTTAGAAATCCTGGAAGACCAGGATAACTTTTGAAGGTTGAATAAACACTACTGGATGACCACTTCATCTATAAATAGGCTGTCACTTATATAATACTCCCAAATTTCAAATTAGTTCTTGAGTAAAGAAATCTAGAGTTGAAGATACAACAGACAACTCTTTGACGTTTCTTGACTAGATGCTAAGAAACTCTAGAAACTCTCTTGCCAAGTTGTCCTGGCCAAGCTGAAACTTGCAATCATCCTGCATTAGCCTCTCAGAGTGCTGGGATTTTAGGCATGCACCGCTGTGCCAATGTTTAACATCATTTTTTAGGTCCTAAAGTTTAAATTTGGTAGGTAGAATTGGGGGGGGGTTGATAGGAAAAAAAAAACTAACACTGGGAACTATTTTCTAGCTTGGACGAACTCTTATTTTCTATTGCTATATTTTTTATAAATGAATTCTGTTAGCTACACTGTTTCCTTCCATTGCAGTAACTATGTCTCTTTAGTGTGAACATAAAGGTATAGTTTATCAGGATAACCAGATGTAACCTTAACAACTAAGGTCTTTTATAGCTGGTGAGAATAATGTGCTTCCAACAACTATCATCACTTCCAACAGTCACAGAGCAACCACTCTAGCAGCATCTCATAAAAAGGCTTGGTGGCGGTTTCCTGTGATGCTTCCCATACACTAATTTTCTCTTTTCTGGCTACCCAATACAAGGTAAAATACATAGTAGTTAGCCCGAAGCACTTTTCATGAGTCTGAAATTGAAGAAATGCTGCCTTAAGATTCTCCATAACCATCTCTGTACTCTTAGAGACACATACAGGAATAGTTTAGGAAAGTGAACAATGAAAACTGTTATTCTTTAGAAGGTGAATACCTAATGTCTCATAACTATTAAGAACTCCAGTTTTCTTTGCCATAGTTAAAGCAATAACAGTATTTATTGTTCAAGGTTATGAAAATTTCCTAAACACTACAAAAAACTCTGAATATAGAGGCTGGCAAGATAGCTCAGTGGACTAAGCAAGCACAGGATGGGGCATCCATTCTCAGCACCACATGCTATGCCAGCCCTACCCAGGGTAAACTGAGCCAGTCACAGAGGCCAGGCACGGTGGTGTACGTCTGTAATCCCAGCTCTAGGGAAGCTGAAAATAGAGGAGTATCACTACTGTGTAGTGAAAGCCTGCACCAAACACATTTAAAAAGCAAACACCAGTGGAGTACGGACTGAAACTTCCACAAACTATGAGCTAAATAAGCCTTTCCTTCCTTCATTTCAAATGTTGGGTATTTGTCCCAGTAATGAGTAAAGCATAACTAAGACAAAGATATGTAATAGATATAGAAATCAAATAAGCAATAACACAATTGTAATTAGGGACATTAGTACTCCATTGTCACAGAGAGTTAGACCTCAGGTAGTAAAATCAACAATGAAATAAAAAAAAAAAAAACAACAAAAACTTCGAATACAGACTGACAGAGTTGAAGGACTCAGCAATTTATCTGCACTTATAAATACCTTTACTTCCAAGGCTATACTTCATGATCTAAGATACTATAATGTATTGATTTCCAGTATTATCACTAAGACACCGGAAAAAAATTGAATTTAACACCAATGACAGATAAAAACCTTTTAAATGCTTCTATGTTTAAGATGTTTTAATGTCATTAAGCAAGTTTATAAAGGAAATTATTGCCTGCTACTACCATATCTGGAAACTATGAAGAGGCAAGTGAATACTGCTAAGATACTTTCACTATTACTTTTAAAAAGCTGCTTTCTGTTAAACATTATGCATGCAGATTATGCATACAAAAATGTTTTCAAATGCTATATGAAGAAAATTTATATTCTCCAGTAGAAAGCAGGCTTTAACAACTGCAATATTTAAAATGTTCCTAAGCAGCTTTTCTAAGATTAGAACTAAGTGGGGATCAGAAAATATATCGACAGAGTTATCTGTGAAATAGTAGGTGCTGGAAAACAAAGCAAGGGTAAGCAAAAGCAAGGGATCTAAACACCCTGTTATGCCTTTAACAATTGTATATTCTAGCTGGGCATGTTGGCACATGCCTGTAATCCCAGTACTCGGGAGGCTGAGGCAGGAGAACCGATACAAGTTCAAGACCAGTCCTACAAAGTGAGCTCAAGGCCAGCCTGAACTGCATACTGAGATTTTTGTCTCAAAAAGACACACAAAAAACCTGTACATCCAGCCAAGCATGGTGACTGCAGGCCTGTAATTCAGCCTCGGGAAGCTGAGGTAGGACTACCACAGTTCAAGGCCAGCTGGAATTACCTAGTGAGTTAAACAGGCCAGCCTGAACTATACAGAGAGATGCTGTCTCAAACAAAAGTATTTCCTGTAAAGACTTTTTTTGGGGGGGTGGGGGGGTGGGGAGCGGGACCGGGATTCAAACTCACAACTTTGCACTTGCCAGGGAGGCACTTATGCCACAGAGCTATCTCCCCAGCCCCTCCTTGTAAAGATTATATGACTACTTCTAACCTATGAGAAAGTTTACAGTACAGCATACATTGTACTTTCTATACAGAGTATAATATACTACAGTAGAAAATTTATTTCAACAACACTATAAATTGTGAGAAAATTGTTTTTTTTGCAGATTATGAAAGCCAGGTTCTAAAGATAAATGTGATTTGTCAAAAAATTCTGTCAGAAAGTGACAAATCGAAACTTAGAGCTAGGCTTTCTCGCACCTATTTCAATGTTCTTTCCACTAGGCATGGTAGTGCATGCCTGTAATTCAATCACTGAGGAGGCTGAGGCAGGCTTGGCTACACTGGATAAAGGCCAGCCAAAGCTTACAGAAAAATACCCCACCAAGAAAACAAAGCAAAAAAGCTACTTCGAAAGAAGAGGTCATGTAGCACCTCATGGAAAGAAACCTCTAGGCCAAACTGGACTGTTTCAGCTGGCTACATACTAGTTTAAAATCATTTTTCCTACCTGGGCTTTCATTTTCTTCTCTGTAAGGAGAGGAACATGGATTAGAAATTTTGAGGGCTCCTCTAGTTCTAAGAACCAATAGCTAAGTCTCTAGAAAGAGTGCACAGCAACTTCCAAGGCAGAAAGTAGTGTCAAGAGCTCTTACATATTCATAGAGAAAGACTTTGGGTCAAACAATAATAGACATTGCTTCAATATGGTTAAATTTATATAAAGAGAAAATCTAAACCACACATAGGCTGTGAAGAAAATAACTAATCGCACTAACCATTTCTTTTTGGACTGAAATAACAACCTAAGAATGTTTCATTTAATTATTTATTTATTTATTTATTTGTCTTTTTGAGGCAGGGTCTCACTATGCAGTTCAGGCTGGCCTTGAGCTCACTTTTGTAGCCCAGGCTGGTCTCGAACTCACACCAATCCTCCTGCCTCAGCCTCCCAAGTGCTGGGATTACAAGCGTGTGTCACCACGCCAGGCTCCAACTTAAGAATGTTTTAAAGAAAACTAATACTGGGGGCCCGGCAGGATGGCTTCAGGGACCCGAGGTTCGATCACTGGCACCACATGCTGCGCCAGCCCTGCCCTGCCCTCGTGGTGGGCTGAGCCGGCCATAAAAGTGAGTGAATAAACAAAGGCTCTGAAACAAGAAAATAAATAAATAAAATTAAAAAAAAATAAAAATAAAGAAAACTAATACTAAAAACTGAGTATGGTTACACTGTTTTTCATGCTTTTCAGAAAATGAGAACTATGTGTTTTCTAAATATCCTAATTGATTACTATTTTCTAATCTACCTCAGGTAAATATCTCACGGTTTACAATTCGTATAGGAAAAAAGTAACAATGTAATCTTAATGTTGACTTTTAAAAAAATCTTCCTTTTAAATTCACACCCCTAACTGGGCACTTATGGCCACATGACATTCAGGCCTTTTTCTTGAAGATGAAAGCAGCAATACAGAGACAGCAAACCTACTTTCAACTCTGGAGTTACTTCCTATCTGAACAGTTTGGTTCCCTTTACTCCTCTTTCCTCTCTTTGAATATTATTCTTCACGGAATATAAACCCAGTGATTTCCACTTTTCCACTTCTGCCCAGTTCAAAACTATTCTAACTACAAATTCTTAATGGTGACTACAGGAACGATGTTGTAAAGCATCTTTTTTTTAAGCATCCTATTTTAAACTAATTTTCCTTCCCTGAATACACTTACCACTCCAGTTTGCCTTCATTTTAACACCTTGCCTGTCTCTAAATAGAACACATTCCTTAGTAGTTAAGCTTGGCCTGCTTCAGGCTGTCTGTAGAGCTTTAGAAATTTAGTCAGTGCTCCCACGAATTATAAAAGATTCTTAAGCAGTAAAACCTTTCTCCCTTTGTCTCTCATCTCTGGGGCAGCGTTTCAAATCAGCATATGTTTTTGCTTTTAACTCAAATTTAAGACTTTTCTCAACAAAACTAGTTAACATACGTCTTCACCTTTCACAGTCAACACTATCTCATTTTGCTTTTAAGCCACTTGGCACCAATAAAGCCTATGTCCTGCCAGTTCTGAGCTAATCTCCAGGAAAGCCTTTGTATAAGAACTAAAATTGAAACAGATCAGTGCCCAAGATTTTTAACGGCCTACTTGGGTATATGTTTCAAATACACGGTTAACTTACTCAAAAACAGCTATTTAACTAGCTCCTATTCCTTTCAGAATTTGTACAGACGGTCTCGAAATAAAAAGGTCTGCGAGAATATTTCAACATCAGGATTAGAAATAATTTCAAGGCGTCAGCGATCGCTGAATCTGCAACACATATCACCCTAGTCCGCGGTGGGTGTCCCGTAGAAATGACAGTGCCGGCGACGGCAGCGCTTTGCCGTTTCCTACCGTGTCAACTCACGCAACACCGTGAACTTCCCATGTTGAACAGCCTTCGCCTGCGATTGCTAAAGCAGCTGTCAGCTGAGCTTCCGGAACCTTTGTATCTCGGCCCGTTCCCCGCTTGGGGATCCTCAGGGATGCGTCATTCACGGCGCTCCTCAGACCGCGATCGCGATCGCAGCCCCCGTCGCGCCCCGAGGTCTCGCGCCCAGCCCGTCGCGGCAGCGGGAGACGGGGGCTGGTGACAGCCCGGCGACTCGGCGGGTCCCCACACACACCCCACCCGAGGCCGGCTCCGGCTCCGCGCACGGCGACGGCGGGAACGCGCGGCCCCGCTTCCAGCCCCCCCCAGCCCCCCCCCCCGTCTCTCCACGCCCGCCCGCCGGTCCGGCAGCCACCCTCGCACGCACACGCCCGCCGCCGCGCCATGTTCCGGAGCCGGGACCCGCCCCGCCCCGTGGCGGGGCCCACCTGCGCCGCGGCCACCAACGGCCTGTCAGTGGAGAGACCGCGGCCCGGACCCCGGAGAAAAGACAGAGAGAGGAGTCCCTACCTGCTCCTTCGAGGACGCGGCCGCGGAACCGAGGGCGCTCCTCAGGCGCCAGGCTCGACCGCGCCCTCCTCCTCCTCTTCCTCCTCCTCCTCGGCGCGGTCGCCACGCCCCCCTGGCGCTCTACCCCACCGCGCGACTGGCGCGGACGCTTCAGCCCCGGAACGGCCGCCTCCGCGTCGCCGCCGCTGTCGCCCTCGCCTCTGCTGCTGCCGCCGTCGCTGTCGCCGGGGCCGGGCTTGCAAACATCTCCGGTCGCGCTCCGTCCCTTACCGCAGCCGCCTCGCTCCCCTCACGGCGCCGCCCACCCATTGGTCGCGGTGAGGCACGTGACACAAGCGCACGTGACCCGGCGGCCAAGCCGCGCGGCGCGAGCACCCCGCCTCGCGCGGGCGGGGACGGGGACGGAGACGGGCGCTGCGAGAGGGGCGGAGCCGGGCCGGAAACCCCAGCGGAGGCCCAGCGCTGAGCCGCGGCCCCGGAGGGCGTCGGGAGGACGCGGCGTCCGCAAAGGCGTCGTGTCGCGCCCTGCGGCGGCCATGGCAGCGGCGGCGGCTGGAAGCCTCTGGAAATGGCGGCGGTGAGGAGGCGGCTCCACGTAGGGTACTGACACCCTGCTTCGGGCAAGGACAGGTGGGCGAGGGTTGGCTCCGCTTTGGACAGCATCACGAGCACCGCTCGGGCGAGCCCGGGTCTGAGGCGCGGCGCGGACAGGTCCCCCAGGGTCAGGGCTGCCGCACTGCGCCTGCGCGCCGCGGCTACACCTGCACTTTCTGGTGAGCAGGGTGCTGCTCCCCGCAAAAGCCTTCACCTGTGCCCCCCCAACCCCCCTTAGATGGAGAGTTCCGCGGGAACCGGTCAGGTAGACAGATGGGAGGGATTGGTGCTCGAAGCAAGGGCTGTGTCTCAGCCTCTTGGGGATGTGTTGTCTACACAGAGGTTAACGCGCAGCAGCTGTACGTGCTCAGCCACTCCGGGAGCTGTGTACCCCGCAGGAAACCATCTGCTTCCTCATCCGCTCAAGTGCTGTAGCAAGAGTGCAGCCTCAGGTTTATGTCAGACTGTCCTCTGTGTGTATCACTGATGAGGGTTCCCATTTGACATTCAGGATTAACGGGAAGTCCCAACAAATTACCTTATAAAGCATAAACCTACGTTAAAGGCCAGGGTTTGTTTTTATTTCCTGGGCCTTTCTCACCTATGAATCATTGGGTTCAATAAAAATAAAAGAACTAGAAGGGCTCACGGTGGAATACTGTTAAATTTAACTTACAATTTATGACTGCCAGTTTAAAAAATCAATAGTTACTGACTATAGGGTAAGAAACTTGTAAAACTTTGTAAAATTACTTTCTTTCAAGATAAAACACAAAAACAAAAAAACCTGTAAGTTTTAAAGACATTAAGTTTTGGACTGGAAGTGTACTTTACTGTTAGGATCTTGCTCACCATGCTGGAGGCCCTGGGTTTGATCCCCTGCAGTACAGATAATCCGTTTTTAGGCGTCATAATTAGTAATAGTTTTAGTCTGTCTCAAGCACACAAGGACTCTGATAAATCCTGAAATAATGTGATTATATTTGTCCAGTTGTTAAAGCTGGCTGTCTTAAGTTTACAAAAGGAATGTGTTGTAGTTGGTTTCTTTTTTATTTTTATTTTTATTTTTTTTTAATTTTTTTTTCTTGTTTCACAGCCTTTGTTTATTCACTCATTTTTATGGCCGGCTCAGCCCGCCCCGAGAGCAAGGCTGGCGCTGCATGTGGTGCCGGGGATCGAACCGCAGTCTCTGAAGCTGCCCAAGATCTCCCAAGCAGGTGCTTTAGACCACTGAGCCATCCCGCCAGGCCCCTGTAGTTGGTTTCTTGAATTGGATGTAATACAAATGCACTTCGCCTTTCTTTTATTTATTTATTTATTTTTTCCTTGTTTCAGAACTTTTGTTTATTTATTTATTTTTATGGCCGGCTCAGCCTGCCCTAAGGGCAGGGCTGGTGCAGCATGTGGTGCCCAGGATCGAATCGAGTTCCCTGCAGCGGCCCAAGCTTTCCTAAGCAGGCGCTTTAGACCACTGAGCCATCTTGCCGGGCCCCCACTTCGCCTTTCTTCCAAGCTGTAATGGCTTACAACTGAATCATTTAATTACCAACAGTCTCCACCTTATGATTATGCTGGTTTTCTCCTTCAATTATATGTATACATGCAATGTTAAAACAGCCAAGGAGCTCTTCCTGTAAGCGGCCTGTGGTGTCCTGTGAAAATGGTTCGCTACTCTCTCGACCCAGAAAACCCCACAAAATCATGCAAATCAAGAGGCTCAAATCTTCGCGTTCATTTTAAGAATACACGTGAAACTGTCCAGGCCATCAAGGGTATGCATATCCGAAAGGCCACCAAGTATCTGAAGGATGTCACATTAAAGAAGCAGTGTGTGCCATTCTGACGTTACAATGGTGGAGTTGGTAGGTGTGCCCAGGCCAAACAGTGGGGCTGGACACAGGGTCGGTGGCCCAAAAAGAGTGCTGAATTTTTGCTGCACATGCTTAAAAATGCAGAGAGTAATGCTGAACTTAAGGGTTTAGATGTAGATTCT